>BQNB010035156.1:951-51072 GCA_026074375.1 Tanacetum coccineum | reverse complement strand
ATATATCTTGATTGTTGTACTTTGACGTAGCACCCCATTGTTACCATTCCGCTGCATACCAGAATTTGGGGGTGTTACAAAATCCATACTAATCACATACATTACCATGCACCTCGATGCACGCAAGTACAGTCAACCCACATAATATTCACATAGCAGTCATAAGCACATAACATTGTCCCTAAAACAAAACCACGTTTCGCACAGTAAGAAAACAGTTTTGAGTATCATTTTCCCCCAACGTAAAAGATATAAAAAGTGGGGCTACGAGAATTCACCTCAAGCAAAGGTGTCTAGCAGCAAACTCAATATCATACAAGAAAATGCAACGACGTCCGAACACGACCTAGTCCAATTAATGTTCCACTTAGACATTTATTTCTAAAACATTTTTCAGGTTTGATGCATAGAGGTCAGATGCGCGTTGTAAGATCATCCTTAACGTTTTTAGTGGTGTGATGGTTGACAACTTAGTTCCAAAAGATAGCATACTTCCAACTCATACCTTAGTATAATATATATACTTATACCATTTAATATAATAGTAGAGAAATATAAGAAAATTCTTATAATAAACACTTATAAATATACTTCGGTAAATCCATTCAGTACTCTTAGTTATCATTAATTAATCATTTAGATTATAAGTAATGAAACGTTTATTTATGCTAAACAATTTAGGAAAGTTTAGTAAAAATATATTTTTCGTCTTTTAGTCGACATATTAAAATAATAAAATTTTATTATTTTATCGTAAAATCACATTTTGACTAAAAATTCTAAATGTAGACTTTTTACGAAATTTTGACATGACCCGTTCGTTTATACAACGTTTTCCAAGGTTTTAAACCTTAATTTCAAACATTTTTCTACAATTTCACCCTTTTTCCGTCAAATACCAAAATCATTTCTCGCAATGTTTATCGAAGCATATTTCCCCAAAACAATTTTCAATATCATTTCATAAGTATGCTCCAATTTCTAAAAGTTTGTTAAAACTCATAAAACGACTAGTTTTCGCATCTATTAAAATATTCGTATACAAAAAGTACGTTTTAGACCCAATACTAAAGCCCATTAGTAGAAATAAGCCTAAAACAATAGCTAACAAAATAATACAAACCACAATAAGCCACGACTTATTGGGCCGTGAGCTTTATAAGCCCTAAACATCCATAATAAGCTTTTAATAAGCTATTAAGCTACGTAGTATATTCGGTTATCACCATAAGCTATCAAAATAGTCCACAAAAATACGAAATACGAGGTAAATAACCAAAAACATTTTCCTTGTACTCCTCCCACTTGCCGAGAGCTTATAAGCTCATAATAAGTCAAAAAGTGCTTAAAAATAAGCCAAATAAGTCACTAACCAAAATAAGCTAAATAGCAAATAAATGTTTTTCAACCATCACAACCACGACAATAAAACTACAAAACCTTAACCCCATTTTCTTTGAGTTCGAACCATACACGCAACCTTATTACTTTTTCGTAAATTTTTCGTGATCGATTTTTAACAAACGCACCGTACAACTAGCTTCTATGCATCATTAAACACTCAAAAGTACAAGTTAAATAAAAATTTATAACACTTACAAAGAGGGTTTTGAGAAGCGAGAAAGAACGCGAACCGACTACCCAAACGTAGTTTAAACAATAACCCGAACACTAGAATCAACCCAAGACTTCTATATCTTCATGTTCTTGACCAAGTTTATCAAAAATGTATGTGTTTGTATGTTTTGTATATTCGGCACTTACAATAAGCCGAGGGTTGTTTGGCAAAGAATCGGTCGCCATTATCCCGAAAAGCATGAGTACTTGCGAATAGGCTACCCGAGAGATGCTATAGTCACTATGTGAAGCTCATAAAGAACACTCAAAGAGCTGGCGTAGATTTTTAAACGACTTTATGACCCGTAACTACAAGATTCCCACTCACCAACATAGCACACGTGTTCGTTGTGATATTCACCTCGCCAAACTTATATGTGAAATGTAGCATGCTACATGCTTTTTGGAGCAAGTTGCCCAAGATAATGTGAAGGGTTATAATATAGAGCCGTTGTTGTACGCTTTGTGATGTTTTTAGGATCTGGACTTAGAATCTCACGTATGAGAGCAGATAATGATTGAGAGAGATAGAAGAATCAATAGTTATTGTGAAAATTCAAATAGTCCTTTATAGCACTTTCTACTTTGCGAGAGCTTTGTAAACACTTTCAAGCATAAGTTTTGCAAGTTTGCAGTTTTTAAGTCAATATAACATAGATTAGACCAGTGAGATATGTATAGGCATGTTCATTATTGCATACGCTGACGTTTGTGTGTGATATCACACATAAGTTCTCTCAATCACAGCTATACTATTCCATGAGCTTGTTTTCCATCATTCCTTGCCCGTCGGTATCATCCACCGCTTCGATACCTACTAGATACTCTCCGCTGATAAATCAGCAACCATGACTCCTCAGGTCCACAGCTCTCAGTGCCAGTCTACCTGCGCCGCTTTGATGTTTGAATTCGATGCCAAGCTATTATTCCTTAGAGAATATGTGAGTCTATCGATTGGTTGACATTCGCTAGTGCATGTTAAAATATACCCAGCTTGTACGCATGTAGATTCTCTTTGTGTTTCTGTGTATCCCTGTTTGTGCCATAGTGGTGATGTAAGTTGTATCTGTCTTTTAAGCTATGTTTATTTTGTTTTATGAGAAGAGACTTAAAGAAGTAGTAGACTTGCTCTGTGATATGTCTGTGTTATTTGCACGTACGTATTATTCAGATTTAGTAGTTTTCAGTTGCCTCTGAAAGTTTCTGTTTAGTTTGAACTATTTAGATTCCATAGCTAAATCAAACTGCAGAGTTTAGTTAACCGCTGACGTATGCGTCGGAGATTCAGTCTGTGCATTCTTTCCTTTGAAGCGTGATTTCAAGAAGTTACTTATTGCATCGGTTGACAGGAGAATCACGTTCGCCTTGGAACGTAAGTGTATTCAGTACGTATAGAATTTATATAACCCTCTCTAAGAGAATAGACTCTACACTATGCTGTATTTATTATCATTATAATATAAAGAAACCTGTCCACTCACACACACTTAGTATTTCACTGTAATACAACCCGTGACTAAACACACACACCTCTCCCCCCCCCCCCCCCCTCCCCCTCTACCAAACATATGCAGCAGGTTAGTAGCCGCAACTCTCTTAGTAGTTATGCTGACCTATATTGTAGTGCTGTTGCAGATAGCTAGCTAGTGTCACCTCTCTCGCGCGCCTCGCGAAGCACAGAGAATGCAATTCGAACTTTTTAATCTTAAGCTACCAGTGTGCTTATACTGCCTATAGCTTAGTTACTGCGTGGTTGATGATATGTCGTTGGGTTTCCACTTCAGGTAACTATCGTCCATTTATTGAGTGTGATCATCTCATAGAGAAGATTGGTATAATAATGGTGAAAAAATGTGTCATGCGGCGTATCGTAGACATGTAGATCTAACGTTGACAAGAGTTAAAGTATTTATTCTGTCGAGATTTATAAATGTTTGATGTCTTAAATGAGTGTTAATATGTTGTATTACTGACTGGTAGGTATGTAATTCATTTTAGGCTGTATCTCAGTCATTTACTATGATATCTAGCTTTGAGTTTATATGTATGGTTCCGTATAGATTAATCGAATTGAAATTGTTAATGAGTATTTCTAGTATTGTGAGTACGTATAACCGTGAATATATGTGCTTAGTAAGTGATATTAAGTCCTTTGTTTCGTAATATGTTTATGTAAGTCTATCTTTCTTATAGGCTCATAAAGATTGGTTGTAAGAACTGATTATGTTTTAGCTAATGATTGTGTTGTTCAGTAGAGTAAACTAGAATGTTATGAAGTTTAATTATATTCTGAATTGATAGACTTGATTAAGAGTGAAAATTAAGAAGAAGATATACTAGAGTTGATAAGTATCTTGTTCCGTGAATAGAATTGTTATAAATGTACTTTGGATTTTGTGCAGTTTAGTAGAATTAATACTAATAGAACTAATAAAAAATGTATGAAGTACTAACACTATAGGAATGCTATGAATCTATGAGATACTAGACTTGTTAGTTAGACCCCACTGTAGCAGATACTTAGGAATACTACTCTGATGTTAGGTACTGTGTATGATGTAAAACGCTGTTAGAGATTGTGTTGTTTAGTACTGTTGTGTGTGTTTATCTTTGTGTATATTGTTTAGCTTATGTGTACGGGTTGATCGTATAAATTATTATGCTAATCCTATTGTTAGAGATCTCTCGTTCTTGTCTTATTTAAACTAGTCTCCTTACCTACGTTATTTATTTGAGTGCTCTGATTAGCACGTTGCTCATCTTTGAGAAGATTTGACAAGGAAGGTTAGAGTCGTTGTAGATGATAAATAGATGATTTATGGGTTTGTAAACATAAAGAGAGAGATAGTTGTAAGTTGTTTTCTATGTAAGAATTCTGAGCTTATTTTGTTTCTCATTCATGTTATGATTAAAAAGTTGTCAACCGTCATTAAACATCCTTGTTTTAACTTCTAATTATGTATCGCATTAACGCCACAATAATTTAATTGGGGTTAAGATATTACTTAAAATATCAAGGGATCATCATGTTCGTATATTGCGTCATGTAATTGATCTGTATTATGATTGTTCGTTAAATTAGGGTGAGCATGTAGAACAGGTATGCGCAGGTGAAGCACTGCGCATAGTTCAATGATTATGTATCTGTGTTACATTGTCTGCTCGCTGAGATTGAAACTTACCATTTAATTAGAATATGAGATTAAATATGTGTCATGTATTTAGTGGTTTCTGATCGTGTTTTTGTGTTATTTTGTGTTTTTTTTGACTTCATGCTTGTAGGTTATCTCAAGTGATCTTGGAAACGTTGGTTTTATTTATGTTATATAATCTTGTTGTGATTTGATCTTATGATAATCATTGCAGAAAGAGGTCGTAAGTTTTAAAAACGTCGGCCTACGAACTGATCTGTTCTTGAAGCTTCATACTGTACAGGAAGTAGTCTTGTCGAAGAGCAGACTTTCAGTCTATAGACTCTCGCGTTGTCTAGTAGACTTAGATAGAGTAGAGCAGTCAGAGGTTTGTTGTGTCTAATCTCTCGGACACGAGAACCGTAAAACCCTAACTTAAAATTCTGAATTCTGCTCAAATCAGTGTATGACTCTATCATCACAGTTCTCTATGCACTACTATCAGTAGTCACGAATGTAACGCTAGCTGACTGTATGCTACTATATACTAAGTGATACTGCCACACAATGAGTCTATATGTCAGATCAATAGTGCAATTCAAAGCTTAAGTATCTCGCTCCATCGTATGTGAGCACAGTTTACGTATTATACAGTTGTTATGCGACTGCGCACATAATTATTGAATTAGCCCAGCTATTTGGGCACATGTACTTACTTCATAGACTCGTTTGCTTACATCGTATCTTATGTAGGTAACACCATCTAACACATAGCACTTGAGTAGGTTATACAATAGCTCCAATATAATATTAGTAAATTAGCGAGTAGAGCCAGTCTACACTAAACCTAAAAATGTCCCAATTCAGACACAAATTGAAACATATAAGTCACATACGTCGACCATAATATATGTATTAAAGAACAATTTCCTCGGTATCATAGTGTAATCGCACGATTTGGGAGTAAGAACAAAGTAAACTGTAGTTGAGGACACGCCTATGGGTGTTGACTTTTCTCTCTGCACGTCATCGCAATTCCTTGCGTAGTCCAGTGAGTAAAATCAGTCTCCCAACGATATCCCTTACGGATAGGGGAATGCTACGATTGGAAACAATAACAAGTCGGACGATCAAGTATACTAGTTAGATCCGCCGACATGAAAAAGTCATATTTAATGCATATTATAAAGTAGTAATACCAATATAGAAAGCCTTTTCAAAGCTGTGAGTAGCCGTTGACCATACGTTTGTAGATAGCGTCCACAAACCCCATAAGACCCTAAAATTGCTAACAAGTTGTGAGGGCTGTGAGCATATAGTCTAGAGTTCGTCTAACCAGCGTGTAAAGTGTCTCTATAACCCATCTGCTTGATACAACAGACGTGTCGAACTGCTCAACCACCAAGGGCGGGAATAGGACTATGATAGAACACGTAGGTATCCATCATATTTGAGGTTACATCATATTGGGTTGAATGCCTAATCGATGGTAACTTATTTTGTGCTTATATTGTTCGTGATTTTTGTGAAGCGTTTGTGGATTTGAAGCTAGCAATCAGGTGAGTTTCATAGTCCCATTTTTAAATGTCTTTACATTTTGGGATGAAAATGATGCTTGTGATCTAAAGATGTTTTGAGTGCTGTGATTATGTGGTAATGGTGTATGGACAATATGTTACTGTCATATGACTTATTGTTGCATGTTGAATGTGATATTGGTGTTATCGTCTACTTATGTAGGAAAGACTTGGGATTTATCCCGAGTGGTAATGTGGTGTTATCGTCTACTTATGTAGGCAAGATCCTTGGATCTGATTAACTCCTTGTGATATTGTGTTATCGGTACCAAGAGTCTGGAATTGGGTATTGGATCCTTTCCATGACTATTAGTGGATCGGGGGTAACGTTCCTACCCGGTATGTGTATGGTTTTAATTGTGATATGGTGAATCTGATTTGCATGCTAGCATAAGTTCACGTTAGTTTCATAGTTGTCCAAATGACTTTTTGATAATCACAGAAATTCTGTTTTAAAGTTTAATATTGTCCGTCCTAAACCTATGACTCTCACCAACCATGTGTTGACGTATTTTAGCATTATTTTCAGGTGAGCACCATGAGGTTAGGCGAAGTGGATAAAAGTGACCGTAGGAGCTTGAAGTTTATATGTGCATGTTTAGCAATGTATGAGTATTGTTGCATGTCTTTTATTTGTGGGAAATTCTTTTTCATCAATAAAGACGCCTTTTATGTTTTGTTTAGTTATGGGTATTGTTATGACACTTTGTGTCTATACTTTACTTATTTGTCTTTCATTTTAGTATTCTCTATATAGACACCATGTGTTGTGATGGTATCCATTCATGTTACGCCTCGTGTTTTCGCCTTGGTGGGGTGTTACATTCACCACCGTCAACACGGTACAAGTTCTAATGAAACTGACAACAGTCAAAAAGTCAAATGACTAAATTAGAACATTCAAATCTCACAAAAGGGCAAGTGTTACATGACCGAACAACCCGATAACCAAACCGATCAACACCTTAAGACGATCTGCTTTTTGCTTTGGGCTATTTAGTTAAAAACAGGTTTTTCCAATGGGCCATTTGTACCTTTAGGCCATTGCATAATTTGATCTGGTACGATATACCATGGGCTTTAACGGTTTTTTCACTAGCAAGTGTTGAAACGCCTAATGAGATACTTTCTCCGTCCCAATTTATTTGTCCAATTTTGATTTTTCAAATATTTCTTTGTTTTCAAGTATTTCTTTGTCAGCTTTGACCTTAAATATTTTAGTGTGTGTTATATAATATTTGACGAAAACTAATACCGATGAAAATACTAAAACTCAATCTATTCATATATTTTGCATTAAATATTAAATAACATTAATAAAAAAAATTAATGTCAAAATTGACAAAAAAAATTTCAAAAAGTTAAAACTGTACAAATAAATTGAAACAAAAGTAGTATATATTAGTGGTTTCATTTTATTTTGCCTACTTTTAAGTTCCTTTTGATATTAGATCCACACTAAAGTAAAGTGCGATGAGTAATTAACAAAATTAATAATTAGGTCATGTTTAGCAACAAACATTTGATAGCGTTTAGGAGTGATAAGCGATAAACATTTTTGTTGAAAAGCTTGTTTGACAACAAAACAACAAGAGTTAATATATTGTGGAGCTGCTTTCATTTGAAATGTTTGTTGAACAAGTGTTATGAAACCGCTCCAGCATTTTGTTTATAAAATTATCCATATACTCTTAAACCCTTTAGATGATTAAGAGGTTCTTGATAGGTATCCAACTCTCGTGTCATATCTTGGGCAGGTGGATAAGCTTTTTTTTTGCTTGACTAACAACATCCCCATCACATTTGAAAGATACTACCATGCAATGAAATAATGACAAGCAAACTAATAAATTTTGACGATGCTACTATCATTGTTTATTTTTTTAATCAGTTTTTTTTTATTTTAATGTGTATGTGCCATTTTGATAATTTTACATTTTATAATTACGGCTACAACTACGTTACCAAACACATCTTTTAAACAAACAGTTACAGCGTGCCCTTGAATGTCAATCTTTGGTTCCGTACACCCTTCTCTATGCGGGATTACTTTACGTCTTTAAATTTGTTACAAATTTGTCTTATATCACTAATGTCGATCGATTCGGCATGATAATCATGCCATTAAATAGACATATAGTCAGCCTCGTTGTTTGCTCGAGTCATAAAACACTGATGATGACCCATTCCTATCTTATTTTTGGCCATTCGTCATCGTGACATTTATCGGTACCGGTATAACAATTGACATTTTGAATGAGTCATTTATATACCGAACCTTAGTTAAATAACACAAGGGTGTCGTTGTTACGTATGAAATCATTGACTTTATAAACAAGAATCGTTTTGGCAATGATTGGTATTGTTAGGTGTAGGTTGTATCCGATCAAGTCCATATATTTGGTTTTCCTAACAACTCGAACAACACACATTATATGTCGTATTCTTAATAAATACGAAGACTGATGAACGATAAACGTTTTATCATGTTAGATTTTTCATTTTTTAAGAATAATGTTGTATTACCACATTCTATTCTCTATTTTTTTCACACGACTCGGTTTCATACGAGACCGACTCTTTTTATTTTTCGCTAGCAAGGCGTCAGTCGTGGACTGGTGTAATGAGGGGACGTGTGATGGTCGACCCGCCCTCTCGTCCTCACCATTACGCATAATCTAAAACTATATTGTTAGATGACAATTACATGCCGAATGTATAAGCTTTAGATACATCCTAGCTAGTAAACGTAATTCATATAAAGATATCCTTACATTAGGGGTTTGTATTAGGGAAAAGTTGAATGCAAAAATTTAAAGTTAATAAAAGAAAAAGTTGTACCAGTGCAACTGATTGTGTCTGTATTAAAAAAGTAAGTCAGAAAATATGATGTTTTTTATTAGAAGACATGTGTTTTAATAAAGTAAAACACAAAATATATATACTCTAGATATATATACCAAACATAATTCATGCAAAGCTTACATTACATTCGGGATTTGAATTAAAAAATTAATGAACGCAAAAGCATTGCCGTTTTCGAGTTTTAGAGACGCTGGGTTGAAAATCAAAATGAGAACATAAAAATGAGTACCAAATCAATGGTGTTATCGTTTCAAGATAAATAAATGCAAACTATCTCGTTGATCGAAATTAACTTTTCTAGCACTCTATAATGCAAAAGATTTGAAGAAACATTGCAGCTACTTTGTTTCTAGGTATGATAATTATTCTTGTAATGGCTTGTACATACTATCAAATTCGGTTGAAGAACTTTTCACATAACGTAAGATATCTCATTTGAACACTAGTCTTTGGGTCAAGGTGTAAACTTGTGTAATTCCCATAATAAGTTTGAATACAATATAAATAATGATAAATGATTAAACGGGCTTGGCCCAATACAAATAATACTAACACTAGTAACTAGTCCACTAACAGCCCTTTGCAGTTGGAGCGAGAGGACGCAGAACGCTCAGACTGGTCTGAAATTCATCAAACAAGTCAACGGAAGACACTTATGAAAATATCGGCATACTGATAACGTGAAGAAACATGCAAAACGCGAACATGTCCTTTAGCAATCTGATCCCGAACAAAATGAATGTCAATATCGATATGCTTTGTGCGTTAGTGCTGCACGGGATTAGAAGATAAATATAACGTACTGAAGTTATCACAATAAACAATATTCGCCCAATACAAATAATGCTAGCACTAGTAACTAGTTCACTAACACAAGGTGTCATTTTAGAAGTTGATATTATGGCTAATCGATTAGTAATCGCTCTCAAATAAAGTCTTTAAGGCTAATAACAGATAAGTTGCAACTAATGCAATATAATTGTGGCCTGTATTGAAAAGTAGGTAACCGTTTGAGGAAGGGGGATTGATTGATTGATTCCAAATACGTGAAAAACATCACAAAATAAAGGCACGTAGAAAAAGGAAAGTGTGATGTAAAAAGTACAGACCCACTTAAAGTTAATGAACTTTGGTAGGGTAAAGTTACATTTTTTGTAACTTTAATGTAAAAACATGGTATCACAAATTCACAATAGTAGCAAATTGAGTAACTATTACTGTGAACATTTCATTTTTTAAAGATAACATCATCTTAATCTATTACTATATATAATTAAAAGGCAGTACTGCTTTGGTAATGGTGAGGTGAACAGTAGTAACGATCGTTAATATTAACGGTTGTTATGTAACGACCTTTACCCTTTTTTAATTTTTTTTAACTTTAATATGTAAAAAAAATACTTCAACACAGATATTACGTAATTGGTCTTTAATGACTAACTTTTTAACGGACCGATAACTCGGGGATTATTTCCGTAAATATTTTCATCGACAATTTACGAAAATAGTTCTTGGGTTACCGGTCCGTTTCAGGTTTAGTCTCTCACGCTCCGCGACGAAGCGAGTGTTGCAAACCTCGTTCTATCTATTGGGTAGGTAACTATGTGAGCTATATTTTATATAAGTTGTGTTATGAATGCCTCCTGTCTCGAGGGGTGTTCACCCCTTTTTACTATTTTTTTGAACTTAAATAAAGTAAAAAGAATACTTCAACTATCAGAATTACTTAATGGTCATTTATTTTATTTTTGTGGTGGGGGGGTTTTGGGGGGGGGGGGGGGGGAGGTGGCGTTGTTTTTTTTGGGGGGGGGGTTTTTTTGTTTGGGGGGGGGGGGGGGTTGGTTGTGTTTTTGTTTTAATGACTAACCTTTTTTACGGACCGAATAATCGTGGATTATTTCCCGTAAATATTTTCATCGACAATTAACGAACAAAATGTTTCTTGGGTTTACCAAGGATCACCGTTTCAGATTTAAGCATCCCTCCATCGATAAGTAATCACCTACTCACGCGAGGAGAGAAGGAAAAGAGGTGAAAAAAAAAAAAAAAAACGAAGAAAAAAAAGGAAGCGAGTGTTGCAAAACTCGTTCTATCTATTGGGTAGGTAACTATGTGTTTAAAGTTCCTGCAGGTGTCATTCAAATTCTGGAATCTCTTCGAAAGTAATCTTCATGAGTCCCATGAGATTACTTCGGGTAAAAAAGCTTCGTGGGATTCAATACAGACTGCTACTTGCCTCCTAAAGATAACTGGTTGTCCTAGCGTATTTTTAAGTCTTTATGCTCTTAATAGAGGATCTGATATATAAATGATGTTTAGTAGATTTTTTAGCCCAAGAGCCTACTGCTTTGTCTCGTGTTATCAAGGCACATACGACGGAGCCAAAAGAAAGATTGATGAATTTCGGTAAGGATCAAATCAATTCATGTTGGATAAATAATTATTAAGAGTTAGGAGGACTTGAGGACAAGGTATTAACCTGCTTTTGATTCTATGAAGAAGAAACTTAGGAAGGCCTTTCGACTTTATTCTGGGATGACATGTGGATGATGATGGGGCAAGCTTAAGAATAGATTCCCTAAGCGTATGCTCTCGGAAAACATCAAACAAATACAGTAGTCAAAACCTTGTTGCAATCCTAGTCTTAACATTCCTTTTCGTGAGACATCCGCGTGGGGGCATATAACCACATCAAAGTTGAAGAGTATAGCGAAAGTGATTAACCCTGTCGTTTAGTCTTACTCAAGATCTCCTGATTACATTGGTTCTATAAAGGACATAGAAACCCAATAATCTAGGTTGGTGTAGTAGCCAAAGTTAAGAGCTGTCGTTACACAAAAACCATAAGATTAGTAAGGGTTCCTGCGATTACGTATCGAAAGGTGATCTAAATGACTAGGTGGACTTCGATATGTTTCCCAACAAAGTGAACGCCTTCGCTGTAGGAAGGTAATGACGAACTCCATACTAAAAAGCCTACCTAGATTAACATATTCAGACGTTGTAGTAGATATTGAGTTCCTATCTTGATTGAATTGAGATGTCTGTGATTGAAACCAATGAATCATAGTTGTTCATCGCAATTTGTAACACAGGACAATAGGCTTTACTAATAAATAAATCGAGTGGTGTAGACATAGAACGTGCCTTTTAAGGATATTAAACTCTTACGGCAGAAATGGAGGTCTTGGCGATCGATAAATGTAAAACCTGCGATGAAGAAAAATAAAGTCATGTCTTCCAAGTATCTATTGATTGTTGATTGTGTGTGGCGCTTCTAATTATTAATTTTCGTACAGTAAGTAGAAGATGTTCGGAGGCGCACAGCCCAAATCTAAGGAGATCAAGGTATTTTCTGATGGACGATTATTGTGTAGTTCTTATTACGGGTGTCTTCTATGATGCATAATTAACTTAGATGTTTAAGCTGGAGGACGATTGGTATAGAAAACTCCGTCTCTATTTCTTTTTAATGTTCTAGCACTTTCTTTGTAATTTCTAGCTCCTTGCTAGTTTTTCTTAATAAAAGTCGCCGTTCAAAAAAAAAAACTATGTGAGCTATATTTTATATAAGTTGTGTTATGAATGCCTCCTGTCTCATCTATTTTATACTTTACATCCTTCACTTCTTTGATTTTTTATTTACACTACACCACAACAAATAAAATCTTCATTCATTAAAGTTTATTTTTAATGGTTAAAATTAAAAGTTATGTTTAAAAAAAAAGAAGTTAAATGTGATTTATTATTTTAGAACAAACCAAGTAGCAATTATGATTATAATAATAAAAGAGACACATCATAGAGGATTATTTTTGGATAAGGATAACGTACAGCGAAAACTTAACATTATTTTTGTAGCTTGGGAAATAATCTTTCTTATCAAAGCCAAAATATTCAACATCTTTCTTGTGGGCAAACCAATTTCGTAAGCCGTATAAATGTCAATGTCAAGTTTTATATGCTTAATCATTCAATTGTCTCATAAACGCAATAATAATTTAAACCTGATAACGTCCATTTTCCTATATCGTATACGATTACAAAGATGTGAATTAAACAATGTAGCGGTCAAGTTTTTTTTCCTGAAATAATGAATTACTATGTTATTAAGACAAAATATATGATTTAAAGACTCAATGGACATGTCCATTAGCCGTTATACAATAAAATGGGTGATTAATATATATGGTAGTTGTTGGGCTATACAGATAACGAGGTTTGAAGCCCGCGTTTCGCTGCGGAGTTTAGGATTTTACGTTGTTCAACATCCGAAGCACATTTAGTTAGGTGGTAAGCTAATATGTTGTTTACAAAAGGATAACATTTAATATTTTTTCTGCCACGCGTATAACCCCCTTTCTTTTTCTTTGCCTCAAATGATGGCTGTGAAAACAATGGTCTTTTTGCAGATGCTTTTGTGTCTCTTGCTGCCAGTTCACTTGAGGAGGGCTCATTTTCTGCAAAAGATAGACTGTGTTCGTTAGTGCTAGTAAAATTGAAAACTTGGAATTTTTATGAGTTGTCGACAAATGTCTGTTACCTAAGTTTGTTGTCTCATTTTTGTAGCCGGCTTATGGCTTATTTTGTTTTTAGCTTATGTTTCGGGTGATCCTTATTTTTTTCAGCCTAAAGGGTATACTTGATTGAAAACAGTGTGTTTAAAAATAAAAGAAGACGCAAAAAGATGATTTTCTCTTATTTAATTTTTATAATAAGGTTATGAGAGACTATACCAGTCCTCTTTGCACACCGTCTGACTTGATAACAATGGATGCGCGCTCCATCTGCACAGAAAAGATAAAAGGTCAATCGTGATTCACAGATAAGTTGAATAAAACGATAAAAAAAGAGTTAAGTATCAATCGTAAAGTTGTTGTTTTGCAATACCACTGCTGCATGTGCCTTTTGGTCCTGAAGCATGTAAGCAAAACAAAAACCAATATGCCAGATATCGGAAAAAGTGTCATTTAGATCCTCTCATTAAGCTGGTAAACACCGGTTCTATATAGATAGGGAGACCTGCAGCAGGGAGAGCAACTGCTCCAGCAATCCATGACCCGGAGGTGTTTCCACAACGATCACGTCCAAAAGAAGATAGAGCCGGCAACGCTCCTTTGACTGAAACTGCTGTAGCAGCAGCAACAGCTCTTCCTAATACAAAAGTTACAGAATAGTAATGAATAGTTGAAGACTCGAAAGTTGGAACTATAACACAGTCCTATAGCGTCTTAACTCCGTTTCCAGATAACGTACCATTAAGTATATGGAAAAAAATATGTTAGTTTAGTAACTATTACTTAAAAAACGACGAATAAAAAGGAACTTCCTATGGTGTTAGTTCAAGGGCGAGCTGCATTTTCCAGCATTGGTGAAGTGACATGTAAATATTTGAAGGGCGTTCTTCATTTTCCAGCATTTACAAAATCTGAGTGCCAAACTAAAATCGCATACCTACCTACTACTAATAATCACAGGGCATAGTAGCTGCGTTACGCTTATGAGCTTACTTAACTAAGCTTATGAACTTACTTTTCTTTTGATCTTATTGTCATCTGCTATGTGTTTTAACTTTATGGATAGTGCATTCGCTTTTAGCTACTTAATTTGCACACAGTTTACCAAAATGGTTAAGAGTAATCGCCATAAGACGAAATTTACGCAAAACGTAAGGTTAGGAAACATAAGCCGTCGAAAACCAAATAAGCCATAAGTCAGCTATATAAGCCGAAACAAATACCCCTACTTTTAACAAAGCTACCTGTAATTTTTTTATAAAAATTCAGTCAAAAAATTAAAAATTATAATCAAACTTTTAAATGAGGGAGTGACCTGTTAGAAGTCTTTAAAACACCAACGCCAAACACCCCCTAAAACAGGTTAAGGTTGGTCAAATAACATGATGCTAAACCTTAACGTGCTAGAAAAACAATTATGTATACAACTTGGGATCAGAAAGCGTAGTTACCTTACCCGAAGCACACCCCTCAGTAATAAAATTCAAATTACTGTGTTCGACATCCCTCCAGCTGCTATAGAGGACAATGATGTTTTCGCTATCGAGTGATTGTAATACTTAAACTTTTGATAATAGTCTTTTGAGGACAAATGGGCCATCACTAAAGTTCCTTAATTTTATATGACATTGTGAATAATCTTTGCGTTTTGAACAACGCCTAAAATAATTACGAAATCCCCTTCATCTGCTAGTCATCTTGCCTGAGTGTTTTGACACGATCTTTTACGCCGGGTCAAAACTGAAGGAACGACGTCGTTAGAGTCTGTGGACAAACAGAGCAAAAACCCCAAGAGAGTGAACACCGGGAGTAAACAATAAACTTACAGCAGAGAAGCATGAAAACAAATGGTTACCTCTAGTGTGAAGACATACCGAGTTTATAGGCTCATTGGCTCATTGCACACAGCTTGCGCATTTTCAACGATGTTAGTATGACCGGCTCTTGAAATATTAGTTCCTTTGCCTGCTGCTGTTCTTGGCTGAGTATTTTGACGTGTTGTTTTACATAGGTTCAAAACGGAAGGACCGACATGAGTGAAATTTGTGGCCAAAGAAAGCAAAAACCCCAAAAAAAGTGAACACCGAGAGTAAACAATAAGCGTACAACAAAGAAGCATAAAAACAAATTATTACCTTCAGTTAGGTGAGAGTATTTTTAAAAGGCATCAAAGTCAGAGGCTTGCGTAGCACCTAGCATCTATAGCTTGTGGCAAGTTTGGCGAGTACCGTGGGCTTACGTTCCTTTCACAAAGGTGGGAGTATCTTTCAAAGACATAAGAATCAGCGTCTGGTTTTAGCTTGCGCTTCAAAGAATCTGAAGTGGCTCTTTGAGCGTCTGCTGTTATTCCTGCAAAAAGGGAACTTTATCAGTTAGTATGGTAACTATTTCATTCTTCAGTGCGCCATAACTAATTTCGTCTCTTAAGCTACTAATTTGATATGTCTAATGCACTCTCCTTAAAGTTCCTTTTAGTGGTACACTTTTTTTTAAATCACAATCCTATTACGTGGATAACTTCTTTATAAGTTCCTACAACCAAATTCAGATTTCAGGGGATGATCAGAATCGGTTACTAAAAATGCTTGTGGTGGCTGTTTTGAATAAGCGGGTTGAAACTTCTTAACTAAAGAAACTTTTTTCAATCACTAATAATCTCATTAAACATTTGAATATACGATCCTAAAGACCCTTAAAACTGCTTATCCATTGTATGATCGTACAAAAGGTAGATAAGAATCACGCTTAGATCCAGGCAACATCATCTTCTAAGCAATCGACTTCTAAACTCCTTACAAAAGCTCAATAAACTCAACATATTACAACCAACCCTTTATACGTGCTTTGCAATAATCGTTCAAGTTAAAAGTGGTGCGCAATCTGTACCTGAATGTATCATGGGCAGAGCCTTCGGTCATGTTTAAAAAAAATAAGTTATGGAATTGAAATATGAGACATCAATCTCTTGTGATGATAGGTTTTGATGGTCCAATTTCTTAGACCCAGAGACTGGATCAAATAGTGAATCTATTTTCCATATTCTCTGTTGATTGTATATGTTGTGGATTGAATTATTATAATTTTTTTAATTCAGCTTTTGATTCAAGTACCATTCTCCTTGCCCATATTAGGTTTATGTTTTGTTTTTAATCGTTTTCTGAATTTTTGCTACTTGTGTTTGAACTTGCATTGCCTCTCTAGGGTTTATCATTTTAGTTATCTAAATTGTTTTCGCAGTTTATCGAACAACTCTTCTATCTCAAATTAGTTCTTTAAGATGGTGCAAGACTACTTTTGTAGGTGTCCGCATACCTGTCATTATACATATCCACCTCTAGTCCAATTTTCAGTAAAGTAACTATAATTATCTATGACATTCAGTAAACCGATTATAAATCCAAACATACCTTTGCAATCCATTTTAGAAGTTCATCAACCATAGTAGAATCATTAGTCCCTATTGCTGTTGCTGCAAAAAGAGCCATTCTACCGAATCCATTTCGAGTCAAATCACGAAACCATGCTTATTTCCACTTACACGACCACTTAAATTCTATAGCTTCTGCATGAAAAGTAATAAAACACATGTGCCCTTTCCTCTCTCCACCCTTTCCTCTTTCCTTCTGCTCTTTCCTGCACGGTAACAATATGCCTTTTTTTAATATTAAAAGCGTCCAGCTTAACACAAACTGAGATGTAAAATGTGTGGCAAGATAGATAGAAACGATGAAAGATCATAAATTTTCTGAAGTTTATATGTTATGTACATATCAGTCGCCATATAACGTAACGCATGGCGTTTATTACCTGAGTTAGTTCATATGCATGTAATCGCATATCGCCCCCTTGATAAATGAAGTCAATTCTTCCATCTCTCTACAAATAAGGAAATGACAGTCAATGAATTTGCAACCACGGGCCTAAAAAATTAAGTTCTTAAGATTATATATGAAACTAAATAGATGAAAATAAAGCCAATACCTTAGCATCATCTAAATGATCTTTATCCCTCCCTGCAACAATATTTACAACAATGCGACGGTATTTAGTTATTCCACTATACTGGGGAAACCCTTTACCCAAAAAACTTGTTTAAAAGAAATAAGATTCATATAAACAATTAACATGAGTTAAAAAGTTTAATGAACTGTTTGGATATGCTTACTTAGACGAAAAGTTTACTGGTATGTGTGGCAGTTGAGAATGGCAAGTATATGCACAGGTGAAAATTGGAAAAAACAGTAAAGTATGATTTGAAAAAACGGCATGTGGGCATGTTGATATACTTTTAGAAAATTTGTTATGCTATCGATGACCTGTTTTCGAAATGATAATAAAATTTTAAAATCCAAATGCATGTGTTCTGATCAGTGAAAACCGATAAGATCATTTAATTTTGTAATTCTGATCCGATACTTTTGCGATTTGCAGTTCTCAATAAGCTGTTTAGGATTGCTTATGACATATTGTTAAGTGAGGTACTTAATGTTAGATTTTCCTATGCTTGCAACAGTTAAACACAACTCCTTAAAAGTGAATATATTAAAACAAAAAGTACATAAATATAGCCTTTGAATGACATTTTACATACTGTTCTCATAAGTTATCAAGTCGGTACTAACACTTTTTGTGACAATGTGATTTTCATGTGACATGGGTTACTTAAGATTGATTCTTATTCCTCAATCAAGTTATAAACTAAGCCATAAATAATCAAAAACATGTTAAATCACAGCTTAATTATCATTATATAACAATGATATGAAAATTCAGTTTTAAAAAACTAACCTTCTGAACCACCAAGTTGTTGCAATGCATTCACAAAGCGTTTATTAAACTCCAGAGACCAGCATATTCTTTGTTTCCTAGACGTTTTATCATCAACACCATTTTTTGCAAGACAAACATTTCCCCTCATTAGATTCCTAATTCTAGGACTAATAAGCGAAAGCCCAAAAACTGGCATTTCCTTCTTAAATGGGATAAACTTTTTAACCATCACATCTCGTTCTTCACTTGCTATAACCAAATAAAACATATAAATCCACAAGTAAATACTTTATACTTGCACAAACATAATCCAACAAATAAAACTTTTTTAAAACAGTTTCTACCTTTTTAACCACTTGTTCAAAATTTAGTTTCGGATTCGTGCAAAGCTGCGTAGAATTGCAGCCATGGCGGGTGTATCCTCTTTTTCTCAATTCACTCCCTATCTGAGCCTGTTTAACTTCGCCCCAATTGGTTTTTGGTAAGGGGCTGGAATTCGATGATTTGCTTAGGAATTTTGGTAGAAATGAAGCGAAGTCGATGACAACTTATACTTAATAGGGACAACGGACCCGATCAGAACCTTAGAGAGCGTTACTTTTACTTTACCTATTTTTTTGCTACAGACTCGTATGTTAAGCACATATTCCAATCAAACACCATCCGTCTTCATCGACCTAAGCACACAAACCAAAAAAATCGTAACCAAACAATTCACCTTTCATTTGCTTTGCGAGGATGAAGTAGCTTCCACTATCTTTGAGGTACATAAAGAGGCTCATGTAATATTTCAAGGGGCAATGAAGCGTTGATGTGTTATAGTGTAGGGTTGTTTTTTATATGATTCAAGTTTTAAATTTATATTTTGCCGACTCAATAAAAAACAACACTTTAACGGGCAGTGTACCCGATCGGTAGTAGTTTCGTGGTAAGTAGGGTGTCGATCACTGAGAAGAGAGCAAGTTTTAAATCTATTAGATTTAAATATATCTAGGTTGATATCTAATCTATATTAATTCTACTAACCTATGTAACTCTATGTCAGTCTAAATTCCTAATTCCTAATAGAAGAGGGGGGGGGGGTAGCCTGAGAACTGGCAACGGTATGGTTGGGGACTACTATCAATCAAGAAACTGTATCAGCACCGCAACTAATTAACAAAAGAAGTAAAGTACGATTAACCCTTATATAAAAAACTGGATTAACCATAATAATCCTGATTAAATGTGATTTGTTATTTATTAATGCAATGATTTCTTCTCGTCGAGTCATTCATTCTTAAGACCTTAAGCATACATCATCCTAAGACATAAGACAACGTTAATTCTGTCAAAATTAAAGCATTATCCGCAAAAGCATCCTTAATTTGCTGATTATAATCTATCTTAGGGATTAAATCAATGAGATCATTTGTTAACCCGAACTCATAAGACTTTACCCACTTACCGCTAATGGCAATTTATACACGAGTAGTTCCACTAATTGTGGTCCAACTATCCATGAATCAGAACGGTATTTGTTGAATTATTCTAGGTCCACCTGCTAACGCACACTGATCAATAAACCATTGGCAATATCCAAGTAACTAGTTTTAAGACCCGAAGCGAATCCTGATACAACTTAAGAAGGACTAATATTTGTTAACAATTATTCTAGTGGTAGTAAATTACTATATGCGAGCTAATCTCGGACTCTAGAGCCGGCATTGGTCCACTAGCTAGATTGATCCAAGTTGAATGATAGGTTGCATATTCAAAGAAGCGCTAAACAGTATAAATTGATAAAGCATAAACAAGCATACAACGATAAATCAAAAAATCCGATAATAATACAAATACCAAACATTTCAAATCTTCAATAATAAATGGCTAATACCCGAAGGTATTACCCCTTCAAAACCGCATAATAGAATACAAGATAATAAGTAACCATGGTAAACTAACCGAGTTAACGAATGATACCAAAAACTTTGAACTATGACTAAGTATAAGGAAATTACTACGATGTCCTCCTATGGAATTGAATACGTTGCACGACCTCTTCTGCTCTGATCTCCTCTAGAAATCGACTTTTGTGTTTAGGTTGCGAAATATGATTGAGCACACCTAAATACTCATTTTTGAATTTTCTATTATTTTGTCTGGAAGTCGTCAATACGGCGTATCCCAATGGTTTGGATAGGCTAATTAGGGATTTCTTGGAGTAAGACCACGTTTGAGATATCTTCCCCAGATATATATATTGATTCCATATCTTGAATACGGAGTATTGATCCTTTGGAATATGCTATTGCTCTTAAATCTCTGGTGGTCTTTGTGAGTGCAGCATAGATACGCCGTATCTTCCTGATGGATATGCGTAATGGTCACAAGAATAGTAATCTCAAAATATCCTTCATCTTTAAGCTTAGAATGCGCGCACTTTTTTGGCTATGTTTCACCAATGACACCAGTAATAACTGCAGTCCAAATATAAACGATAAGTAACAATTCTTTGCAATAACTTTACAAAATAGTAATATCATGTAATAAAAAAAAAAAATCAATTTTTTTAAAGATAACCGATGCTATAAAATGAACGTTATTTGATGTCATCAAATATCCCCCCACATAGAGATCCTACCTGGCCTCAAGAAGCCTTGTTAGAATTTTAAACAAAAATGTATCCCTAAAGATATTTTTCGTTAAAGCATTTATTTGATCTATTACAAATACATAACCAAACAACTCACGAAATAAGAAGATGAAAACACTCAAATCACTCAACTAATCTATGTGGTAACATGTAACTAATTTGCTTAATTGCTCGGTCATGACGAGTATTCAATCATAAAGCTTGAGCAAGGATACCCACTCCACCACTAAAGCCAAAGTAGACAAGTTATAAAAGAGTAAATTAGAGTTTTGCATGGAAAGGTGTACTTTTTGAGTCATTCAATATATCTTTCATACATAGTGATCACTCCACCAATGCAGCTGAAGCACACATACACTCTAAAAACATAAATACGCAAAAAACTTCGTAGAACGCCAATGATAGACATAATGTTCGATCACATCCGCATTCAAAGTTAACCAACGGTAAGGATTGAAGAATATATAGGGGTAGGAACCTCTACACTTACACGAAAAGTCGTAAGAGCCAAACAGGCACAAGACATTCAGAACATGGCCAGAACCGCCAGAATAGACATGCAACGTGTCGTATGGCTCACATCATTCCGCGTAAAACCGAGAGGATTAGTCAGGCTAATCATTAGGTGAGAGGGGAGTAAATTGTTGTTAAATAAAAATCAAGAAACAAATAGATTAAGACTTAAGTTACAAGTTTCTAGACACTTATTTCCCGACCGTTACCATGATAAAGACACAACTATTTACAATGTCTTGATCATAGATAAAAAACAACAACCTAAGTTGGCGTTCCCATAACGATCAACTTCCCAATCATCCTAAAACTTTACATACTCTACAAGGCAAGTGGTGATATCTTCTACTTTGTACAATACTCTACATTGTTGATTTTTAGACGTATCAATGAATAATCAATCTTTCGTATAATTCCTTCGGTAATGCTTTTTGTGAAATGATTATCTTTAAACTTTCTTTCTCTCTTTTTTTGTATTTTTTTCTCATTTTTTCCATTTTTTTCTTTTTTAAACAAACATTCTTCAAATCTCGGTGTAGTTTCACCATCTTCACCATCATAATAATTCCGGATAATTCTTTCGGTAATTCTTCGTTCTTCGGATTCACCAATAATTATGACGGTAGTGAAATCACATGAGCTTTGACTACTAATATACATTCTCATTTGCAATGTGCAAATTTCTTTCAACCGTCAACCAAAAGATAGAAAATGACACAAGACACAAATACATACTTGTAGCACATTAATCAACAAGTACAACGGAAATTAAACTGTACTCTAACATGGTAGGCGTTAAGGTGTACAGGGTGTAACGAAATAAATAATAGGTGTAAATTCCTAAATGATTTGCTCTATACGTGGTTGTTCTAGTGGATCACCACTCATAAAGATGAGAGTGGAAGGGTTTAAACTAGAGGTTAACTAACCCTCCTGTAGTTTAGTTAATAAACAACATGTAATAGGCGAATTTGGTTGTAATGCCTAAGATTTTACCAATTAAACAAGTTACATCCAATTAAAAAAAAATCCATAATACTCATTATTATGGTCTCAAATAGATATACCAAGCCAAGTTATAAAGTCTACAACATCACCGACACACTCATATTTTGTGGAATTTGGGTAAACATTTGGAAACAGAAAGGTTAAATCCTGACAATATATATCAAGGGTTATTATGTGCGGGTTATGTAACATGTAATTTCATAAAAGTATGCATGAAAAAATTTAAATTTGAGCATAATTGACTCGCGCAAACCTAACCCTCTTTATACATAGATAAATGTAAACAAATATAAATATATATCAAGGAACAAAATCCGCGAAATCAATGAAACCGGAAGCAGTATAGAGAGTCTCCGGGTCGTTATGTCCCAACGAGGCTTGAATGGAAAAACGTAATTTACGGATTGAATGATTGAGTCTGAATGACAAAGAATTGGATAATATTGGGCATTAAATCTAATAGACAAAATGCACTCAATAGATAAGCAAAGGAAATAAGTTAAAGTCGGGCTTAAAGAGCTGGAATGAAACAAACACTTAAAACTTTTTACTCTATGACAAAATAATCGATCAAATACAGCTTAGACAAATCAAATAAGCTATAAGCTAGATCTCTAAAATAAAGCAAATTCAAAAAATCAATTAAGCTAAATTAAGCAAGGAAACTCACAGCAGTACTACAACAATACATTAAAAACTATGTTTATAACTAACGAGTACTACCTTTGAGTTAGTACTAAGAGTGCTAGCTTTAAGTTAGTAACTGCTAGGCTCACTATAAACACAATGATAACGAGAATAAGCAAATAAAAAACAAAACAAGATGTTTACGCTAAACTCCTAATCAAGCAGCTTCAGGAGTAAGAAAAACAGCAACTATAATAAACTAAGAATGGCAAATGAGCCTAATAAGCTACAATCCCGTTTTTAGTCCAAGTCCTACAAAAAAAAGTGCTTGATTTTAGAAAAGTCGTTTTACCAAAACGCAAAACACGAAATTGTTCACAACATGTTTTTAAGCAACTTTAATAAAAACACCTTGCGAAAATAAGCACTTTATAAGCTCCAAAAAGCCAAATAAGCTGCTGATTGCAGAAAGTTGCTTAAACTTTTGGTTTTTGGTATTTTCGACACTACAAACTCAAAATAAGCTCAAATTCAAAAAGTCAGAGATGTTTTGGAAAGCTTAAATATGTTGCTATAATCTGATTCCAAAAAGCTTTTTTCACACCTAAACACAACTTAAACTTAAAACCAAGTTTGCAGCAAAAAGTAGTAACACTAACTTTTTCTTAAAGTAAGCCAAAATTCAAAATAAGCTAAAATCATCCAAAGAAGCTCATAAATGAAAAAGTGGGCTTTTGGAAATAAGCTCATTAATAAGTCCTCAATTAAGGCCACCTATTCACTATATAATATAACCACATGAAAATAAGCAACAATATAGGCACAAATTACTAACACTACTATTTTTTTGGATTATATAACAATAAGCACTTTTAGACTAATATAAGCTACTAAAATAAGCTCAAAACTTTAAACAAACAATCAAAACAGTATTTAGTTCACCCTCCAAGAGCTTATGTTCAAAAAATCATAACCTATAACCTAACCTAACTATCCTAAGAAGTGAGATCAAAAAATTGGTGAACTACCAGGTACTAAACCTGGAGTTAGTACCGGCATAGCTTTAAAAGTTAGACCGCTAATAAAAGTTAGTACCGGCATAAAAAAAACTCTTAAAGTTTTCAAAAGTCATTTTATTCAAGCTTATTGGATTCTAATTTGTTAAAAACAGATTATCAAATGACAAAATAAGGTACTTATGAATAGATTTCAATCAGTGATAAGCACTTTAATAAGCTAAATTAATCTAACAATATTAACTCAAAACTAACAGTTTTATTAAATGAACTAACAGTACTAACTAAGAAAGTTACACTAATCACTTTTAAACTAACAACTAAGTAAGATAAGCACTAAACAATCTATAAAGCCCAAATAAGTAAACATAAATAACAAATATAATAGGCACATAATAAAGCAATTTCTACAGTTAAAGAAGAAAACCCCCAGACAAGAAAAAGATAGACATACAACAACCTTGCACAAAACAGGGCTTAAGAAGCCAAGAATCGTAAAACAAGCTCTACTTATATAAAAAAAATCTAGTAGTGTCCTAAGCCCATCCAAAACTGGCTTATCATCCATAAAATAAGCTGTGGTGTATTTGAGAGTGATTTTTGCAATTTCTCTTAACTACTTACTTTTTTTGGTTTACTTAATTAAAGCAGTTTATAAACAAGCTGTATTGAGAGTTTTTTGAACACAAAACAACACAATTAAGAAACTTAACACTTGGAATTGTAAAATGACTTAAAACATCACAAATTAGCATTAACGGTTGAAAATGTTACAAAGCGAAAAGTAGAAAACTGTAAATGACTATAAAACAACCTGGAAAAATAAGCAAAGATATTCTAAGATATTAAAACTAAAAACTAACTCTATAAACTTGGGTTCAATGGCCCTAATTTAAACTAAAAACGAAATTAAGGTCATGGCATCTTGGACTCCTCTTCGTCATTCTTACATCTGTGTTTTCTTTGTAAGACAAAAACCAAGTGTGTTTGTGTGTGAGTGATTCTAAAACAAATCCCATAGACCTTCAATTTCTCTTGTGCTTCTTTGGATTCAATCATAGCCACCATGCGAAAAATACTTGGGAGATGGGTTAGGGATTGCTAACATGGCACATATACACTGGGGGGGTTTATATAGGATGTGGATGAAAATGATTTATCCTAGGGTGTTGAGTGGATTTGCAGGGTAGAAGTATGGGATGGACTCCCCAAAGTTGTACCTGGGTTTTGTGGGTTGGGACGGGAAAAAATGAGCTTGGGTAGGTTGGCAGCTTTGGCTCCCTCACTTCTATAAACTTCATTTGCAAAACTTGCCCGGTTGTGGCAATCGTCAACCCTTGTCTTTTAACTCTTTAATACAACTTGAGTTTGGCAGTTTTATTCCCTCAAGTTGTATTTTCTTCCAATTGGTTGAGCTTTTGACTTTGGTCAGGGTTGATTCTGACTTTGATCTGACTTTGCTATGGTTTGACTTTGTCTTTTCGCATTCCGTGCTCGCTTTGGTCATTTTTTCTAGCTTTCATTTTGAATATCCGTCCTGCAAATTCAAATGGCAAAACATACAAATACAAATGTATCTTCAGGTAACGTTTTTAGTCTTTTAAAGTCCCGTTTTTAATGGAAAATGGTATGTGTAATTAAGCACATACAAAAATTCCCCATACTAAGGTATTGCCGTATCCTCACGCAATGTTATGAAGTAAACACTCAAGAAACCAAGAATCTTAATCCCCCTTGACTAATAACCTCGAGAAGTAGCTAAGTGTTTGTCAAGGGGAACTAAAGAATTGATAGCTTCGACAAGTCCCGTTTTCACCAATTTTTTTACATGTACACTAACTATCCCTAATAGATATCTGATTATTTTCATTTCTTTTTCTTTTCTTAACTACCTGTTTGACTTCCTCTTTATTTTATCAAAAATGGGATCATAAGAATAGAAGCGCCCAAAGAATACATCTAGCTGAAGTCCTGACGGATAAATTCATACGTCCTCGATTTTTCACTAGTATCCAAACCAATCAATTTAAACAAAGATCATTAGTTCAATATAAGAGCTAAATGTTAATCACACATACTTATGACTTGTGAACTTTTAACTCCCCGAACAATGATATAGATTTAAATGTGTGTATCTCATTTCCAACTCAACCATGAAAGATTCAACTTAATTCCATAAGTCCGTAATTCAAGATAACAGGACTCAAGAGCAACAACTTATTAGGCCCTTGTAACTTGGATATTTAAAGAGAACAAAATTTTAACTGTATATCTTTTGCACATCTTTAATCATCATAATCATAAGTTCTTAAAGCAGGAATGCGTTGCAATTGTTGAACACCTACCTAGGCCTCGCTCCCTAGTAGTTTATTCACAACCCACACCGATGTTCTTGATTAGAAAACCTCTCCCCTTGTGCTGAAATGCAGCGTAGTGAGAAATCACAAAAGCACCTTCTCCTAATATGGGCTAAGGATAAGTAGTGTCATTAGTTTGAACCCCACACCTAGACCTCGGCTTCCTGATGAGAATATCACAACACACCGAAATCCCTGAGGGAAGTAAAGATTTCTTATGAAACCCACCACCTCGTGGTTAGGTCGGAGGTATATCACGACAGCATCTTTAACGTTGCTCAAATAATCAAAAGCATAGCTTCATTGGCGTAATTTCAGTATTCATAAGCATATTTTTTTTTTTTTTTTTTTTGCATTCATATTTCATATCATACGTGTTCTTTGGCATCTTGTAACTTTCAAATTACAATAACAGAAAAAACCTCGCTTTAAAAGAAACAAGTTATCAAATTTGAGAGCTTTTTCTAAAAACATCGATTGACTTAGTTGAATTGGAAATGAGCACGTAAAGATACAGGTAGTATATAAAAGCTAATGGCAGAAAAACGCACAAGTTACTCATCATAAGCTTAGAAGAATCTTGCTCATCACATAAACTTAAATATAACTCTATCACTTCTTGTTCTTCACTTCACCATATTAAAATCGATTAAGCAAGAGAAATCGTGAAAGCTTATAGCCAACAAATGAGGAACTATCTGGTGCTCAATACAACGGCCCGACGAGACAAAAATTATTCTCATTCTATCCATGTATGAAGAGTCGAACTGTGACAAAACACTATTTTATTTTTGAAAATTTTAAATTTTTTTCATTTTTTAGGTATTTTTGCAAAAATTTGGTTGGAAAAACGGATTACATGATAACAACGCTGCTGAGGCAAAATCAAATCGAAGATCCCCCCATACAAAGAACAAAACAATATCTGTCACGATGTTTTGAAAGTGGCACCTACTTAAATCTAGCAGGCCGTTTATAAAGTGTTGGCCAAAAGATAAAATGTTAGTCGATTAACTTGGATACTGATTCCCAAAATGAAGCTGAGGATGCGAAGCTCTTGGGGATGAAAGAACATAAACAGATAGCACGAGAGTCTTCAACAACCGGTCAATCCGGGACAATTAACAACACAAACACGACCCTGGTAATTGAAGAGGCGATCCTCTACACAACAAGAAAACACTTATTCATTTTTACAAACAATACTACGATAAGCATAGGAGCCTCCCACGAAAGCGCTTGATTAAGTTTGCTATGTTGACTCGTCCCCAAATTTATTGTGTCCATGGGGGAACAGTCTGGAGGATCCGGACTACATAGTGGTAGCGTCCCCATCCAAAGCAGTGCTCAAAACGATGACCAAGGTTCACTTTGAAATTTGGCATGGAGTTTTGGTGAAAACTCGACAGTAGCCTATAGAGGAAAAAAGTAGGTTACATGAATGGTCCACTCCAAGTTTCGGTCTTAAGCTTGCCTCGAAGAAAAATCTTCAATCTTAGAGTTAAAGAGGAGACATCTATACACCGACGTTTGAAAACGCGGTTTTTGATCATGTAGTCATGGATTCCTTTGTTTTCTCTTTGTAGTATCAAGAGTTTTCATAGGCATGATCACGAAGTTCATTAAGTTCGATGAGTTGAACTTTCCTCTGTATCACTCCACAGGTTTGATATCAAAGTTGGTATCTTAAGTGACCCAGTAAGCTTTGTATTCCAACACAATCTTAGATGACATGCCGTCCCGTACACTAACAATGTAGGAGTCAACACTCCATGGGTGATTTGTAAAGCTTTGCGGAAAGCCCAAGCCGTCATCGTAATTTATCCGACCAAGAGGTCACGATTTTCGCCATTGTCCTTATCAAGATATTCGTTTCAAACCATGGATTGGTACCTCAACATGTCCACATGTTATGTGAATGATACGTGTTGGAGAGATGATGAGTGACTCCTTATATAAGCATGCCCTTTCTGCAAATTGGTCATTGCAAAAAGGGTATCCGCGATCACATATGTTGCACGAGGGGCACCGAATCAGGCGAAGAGAGATTTTAAAAATTTGGCAAACAACTCGGCGTCATGGTGGTGATTGCTTTTGCTTCAACCCATTTCGATAAGTAATGAGACTACTTGCGCACGAAGTATACTATATTGTTCCCCACTTGAAGACGTGAGCAGTGCCCCTATAAAATCATATGCCCCACATGTCAAAAAGATTTTCGTATACTTGGATAGGGGGGGTAGTTTTGTAGGGTTCATCTCATCCCGTTGCAAAATTTTGCCTTGACGTTGACAAATGTCACATCGGAAGTACAAAGTCATGGGCATCCTTGTAGATTGTGGGCCAATAAAATCCTGAGTCGAAGATCTTTTTAGTGGTGTAATTAGCACAAAAGTAGTGTCCCCCAGTTGTCCACAGTGGCAAGTTTAATGAATGTCAGAAAGCTTCTGTGCCCTGAAACACAACTCCTAATTACCATGGTCACACAGATATTTGTAAATATAAAGTGGGTCTCCCAAAAGTATGTTTGAACGTCTTTGAAAAACTTTCTTTTCTGCTGAGAACGACAATTCCTTGATCACAAAATTCCCCCACGTGGTAATTGCAAAATCGGCAAAACCACGGGGCATTATCATCACCAACAAGCGTAATGCATCCCAAGTGTCCTCGAGAGGAAATGTTTACGCAATTTCCCTTTTCTCTGAGTTAGCTTGATGGGGATTTTCAAGTCTTGAAAGGTGGTCTGCGGCGAGATTTTCTGCTACCTTTTTTATCACAATACGACATCAAATCTTAGGAGGGAGCAAAATATCCACTAGAGCATCATCCTGTCTATAGTAAGCAAGATACTTGAGTATGCCTAATGTGTCCGTAATACGAATGTTTCTTTTGACAAGACAAGATATGGTCGGAATTTCTCGAAAGTCATACACTACGGCAAAAGTAATTCTTTTCCGTGTATTTAATGTGGATTTTGGGTGTGGGGAATTTGGGGGAGCTTGTACAGTAGGGGTGGGTTGTGGTAGTGTAGTATTGTGGTGGTTGTGTGGGGTTGTTATATACTTTAAGGTGTGTAAAAGTGGCGTTGGTGAAGTAGGGGGTGATGGGTGGGGGTAATGTGGTAGTGTATGTTAATGTAGAACAGGAAGGTTGGGGTTAGAAAAATGTGTTGAGGTGTAGTGGTAGTGTGGGATGCATATAATATGATAAAAGTAAAGGTATTAGAATGATTTTAAGAGCAGAATTAATGTACTTGAGTATGGGTTAGTGACATTTAAGTTGTTGCTGATTATGTGTCGGTACGTAGGGACTTGCCTCATTCATCCAAAGATATTCTAGCATAGATTAAACGGCTAGAGATGGCTTGGTCTTATACGTTGTCCCGGGGGGTGTTTGTGGGGGGGGGGGGGGGGGGGGGGGGGGGGGGGTTTGTGTTGTTGTGTGGGTTTTTTGTTTTTGTTTGGCCCCACATAGACTTGCCCAACATTACACTCACTTGCATCACACATGATTTCAAAGAAGGCGAAGTCCCAATCGGTAGCAACCTAGAATATGAAGGCATAGGGTAGAACTTCAATCTTAAGAAGATGGTTTCAATATGCTCGATGCATATCCTTCGAGAAGCATCAAACGGAGTTTCTTTTTCAAGGGATTGGGGTCAAAGGCCAGTGCGATTTTGGAAAAAATCCTGAAATAAATGTCTTAGATCCGGCGTGACCGATGGAAAACTGTAAATAACCTTTCATCACGGTAGGGGTGTGAAGGTAATTAGGCAATGACATCAACTTTGATTTATCAACCTCAATCCCTGATTTAGAAATCTTATGGCCCCAAGGACTATGCTTTATGACTTCTTGACATAAAGTGTCATTTTTTCCCAGATTTTAGCACAAGATTGGTGACTTCACACCTTAGGAGTCATTTTATCTAAATGGGATAAGGCAAGGAGGAAGGAAAGAATCACACGTAAAACCGAGAAATCATCCAAGAAAGACTTCCATGTTTACTCAATCATAATCTGGAAAGATAGCAACCATGCACCTTTGGAACGTGCCCGGTGCATTGCATAACCCAAAAGGCATACGACGATAGGCAAATGTCCCGTAAGGGCAGGTGAAGGTAGTCTTCTCTTGATCAAGTGGGTCAATCGGGATCTGAAAGTAGCCGGAGAATCCGTCCAAAAAGCAATAGTACTCATTTCCGGCTAATCTTTCAAGCATCTGATCCATAAATGGCAACGGGAAATGGTCTTTACGAGTTGCATCATTGAGTTTTCGGTAGTCGATGCAAACTCGCCATCCCGTAACCAACCTAGTGGGTATTAACTCATTTTCTTCATTTTTTACCACGGTTATGCCTCCCTTCTTAGGGACACAATGAACCGGGCTTACCCAGGGACTGTCAGAGATAGGGTAAATTAACCCGGCATCAAGAAGTTTGATAACTTCTTGCTTAATAACCTCATGGATTTTGGGGTTAACCCTTCTCTGATGTTGAACTACGGGTTTGGCATTTTCCTCCATCAAAATCTTATGGGTGCAAAACTGTGGATCTATCCCCTTAATATCAGAAATCTTCCAAGCTATGGCATGTTTGTGTGACTTAAGAACCTTGATCAGGGCGGTTTTATCCTCATCTTTCAAGTTTTTAGCGATTATGACGGGTAATTTGTCATCACCCTCCAAAAACGCATACTCAAGATGGGATGGTAAGTCTTTGAGTTCTAGGTCGGGAGGATCTTCACATGAAGATTTAATCTTTTCAGGCACATTAATTTCACAAACTGGTGACGGAGGGAGATTTGGGTCACTATTGATCACACTTAACAATTCCTCAAGGTAAACAGTATCTCCCTCAGAATCATAGATGCCGTCAACACCCGGTGGTATTGAATCATCGTGTTCAAGAAATGCATCGATCTCTTCCATTAGAAAATCACTTCCTCCGAAGGGAGTGAAAGATGGAGAGCGAGAATCGATCATAAGGTCCGAAGGGGAAGTGGGATTGCCACTTTCAGAAATTTCAAGTACTTCTTGAACATATTCTTCACAAGCAATGTCAATAACATCGACTCGGTTAACCGATTCAATGATATTGTAGGAGAAAGTCTTAGTATCACCAACTTTGAAGGTCACAGATTGGTCATCATGTCTAAGGGTCATTTGTTCACCGTGAACATCTATCAAGGCACGTGCCGTTCTCAAGAAAGGTCTCCCTAAGATTAGGGGAACCCGAGGATCGGCGACGTAATCAACGACCACGAAATCGGCCAGAAAGAAGAACGTTCCAACTTTCATGAAAACATCCTCGGCGATGCCGGTTGGAGTAGAAATCGTTCGGTCGGCAAGTTCAAGTATCATTCGGGTCTTGGTCAAATCTGGGAGATTTAGCTCTTTCTAAATTGAGAGAGGCATTAGGTTGATGCTTGCACCGAGATCGGCTAAGGCCAAGCATTCCATTCATCTCGGAATATACATGGTTAAGAAATCTGCCGGGGTCTCCAAGTTTCTCGGGGAAACTTTTTTAGATAACGTACGAGCAATTTGTTCCGGTGTCTTTGTCAACTCAATTATCTTATCCTTGTCATTGAGGAGCTTTCTAAACATTGGTGCAAATTTGGGCATGTGTAGGAGAGCGTCCGCGAAACTTAGCTCGAAATGGAGATTTCCAAAAAATAAATTTCATAAATTTTGAAAGCTAGGATAGATTGTCTTGTTCACGAGTTTTCTTTGTTGGCCCTTGAAGGATAAGGCAAGGTTGGTACTTTGAAATTTGGCCCGGAGTTTTGGGATAACTCGACAGTGCCATATGGAAAAACTTGGGTTACAGTGAATGGTCCACTCCAGCGGGTCTTAAGCTTGCCCGAGAAAATCTTCAATCTAGAGTTAAAGAGGAGGACTCGATCACCGACGTTGAAAACGCGGTTTTTGATCTTGGAGTCATGGATTCTCTTTGTTTTCTCTTTATAGATCAAAGAGTTTTCATAGGCATGATCACGAAGTTCATTAAGTTCATTGAGTTGAACTTTTCTGTGATCACCCGCGGTTTTGATATCAAAGTTTGTATGCTTAAGGGCCCAGTAAGCTTTGTGCTCGAGCTCAATCGGAAGATGACATGCCTTCCCGTACACTAACTTGTATGGAGTACACCCGATGGGTGTTTTGTAAGCTGTGCGGAAAGCCCAAAGTGCGTCATCTAATTTATCCGACCAAGAGGCACGATTTTCGCCCACGGTCCTTTCAAGAATTCGTTTCAAACCACGATTGGATACCTCAACTTGTCCACTTGTTTGTGGATGATACGCGGTGGAGAGACGATGAGTGACTCCGTATTTAAGCATGACCTTTGCAAATTGGTCATTGCAAAAATGGGTTCCGCGATCACTTATGATTGCACGAGGGGCACCGAATCTGGCGAAGAGAGATTTAAGAAATTTGCAAACAACTCGGGCATCGTTGGTGGGGAGCGCTTTTGCTTCAACCCATCTCATCACGTTGCGAAATTTTGCCTTGACGTTGACAAATGTCACATCGGGTGACATAGTCGTGGGCATCCTTGTAGATCGTGGGCCAATAGAAACCTGAATCGAAGATCTTTTTAGCGGTGTAATTGGCACCGTAGTGTCCCCCAGTGGGTCCACTGTGGCAAGCTTTAAGAATGTCAAAAGCTTCTTGCCCCGAAACACAACGCCTAATGACTTGGTCAGCACAGCTCTTAAATATAAAGGGGTCATCCCAAAAGTAGTGTTTTACGTATTTGAAAAACTTTCTTTTCTGCTGAGACGACATTCCTTTGATCACAAAATTCCCCGCGTGGTAGTTTGCAAAATCGGCAAACCACGGGGCATTATCATCACCACGAAAGGTAATCATCCCAAGTGTCTCGAGAGGAAATGTTTCTGTAATTTCCTTTTTCTCGAGTTCGCTTTGATGGGGATTTTCAAGTCTGGAAAGGTGGTCTGCGGCGAGATTTTCTGCTCCTTTTTTATCACGGATAACGACATCAAATTCTTGGAGCAGCAAAATCCACCGGAGCAATCTTGGCTTAGCATCCTGCTTAGCAAGCAAGTATTTGAGAGCCGAATGGTCCGTATACACTATGCTTTTAGACAAGACAAGATATGGCCAGAATTTCTCGAAAGCAGACACTACGGCAAGTAATTGTTTTTCCGTTGTAGAATCCGACGTGACCGAGATATGGCCGGAATTTCTAAAAACCTCTTAAAGTTTTCAAAAGTCATTTTATTTCAAGCTGATTGGATTCTAATTTGTTAAAAACAGATTATCAATGATTTCAAAGGGCAAGTCCCAATCGGGAGCAACTAGAATTGGAGCCTGGGTTAACTTCATCTTAAGGGTTTCAAATGCTTCGATGCATTCCTTCGAGAAGATAAATGGAGTTTCTTTTTCAAGGAGGTGGGTCATAGGCCGGGCGATTTTGGAAAAATCCTGAATAAATCGTCGGTAGAATCCGGCGTGACCGAGAAAACTGCGAATACCTTTCACGGTAGTGGGGTGAGGTAATTTTGCAATGACATCAACTTTTGATTTATCAACCTCAATCCCTGATTTAGAAATCTTCTTTTACGGCCAAGGTACTATGCCTTACTTGACATAAAGTGTCATTTTTCTCAATTTGCCAAGATTGGTGTCTTCACATCTTTGGAGCATTTTGTCTAAATAGGAAAGGCAAGAGGAGAAAGAATCACCGAAAACTGGAAATATCAGTATGACTTCCATGGGTTTTCTCAATCATATCGTGAAAGATTGCAACCATACACCTTTGGAACGTGCCCGGTGCGTTGCATAACCCAAAAGGCATGCGACGATAGGCAAATGTCCCGTAAGGGCAGGTGAAGGTAGTCTTCTCTTGATCAAGTGGGTCAATCGGGATCTGAAAGTAGCCGGAGAATCCGTCCAAAAAGCAATAGTACTCATTTCCGGCTAATCTTTCAAGCATCTGATCCATGAATGGTAAAGGGAAATGGCTATACGAGTGCATCATTTAAGTTTTTGGTAATCGATGCAACTCGCCTTCCCGTAACCAACCTAGTAGGTATTTAAAACTCATTTTCTTCATTTATTTACCACGTTATGCCTCTCTTATTAGGGACACGTGAACGGGCTTACCCAGGGACTGTCAGAGATAGGGTAAATTAACCCGGCATCAAGAAGTTTGATAACTTCTTGCTTAATAACTTCATGGATTTTGGGGTTAACTCTTCTCTGATGTTGAACTACGGGTTGGGCATTTTCTTCCATCAAAATCTTATGGGTGCAAAACTGTGGATCTATCCCCTTAATATCAGAAATCTTCCAAGCTATGGCATGTTTGTGCGACTTAAGAACCTTGATCAGTGCGGTTTTATCCTCATCTTTTAAGTTTTTAGCGATTATGACGGGTAATTTGTCATCACCCTCCAAAAATGCATACTCAAGATGGGATGGTAAGTCTTTGAGTTCAAGGTCGGGAGGATCTTCACATGAAGATTTAATCTCTTCAGGTACATTTATTTCACAAACTGGTGACGGAGGGAGATTTGGGTCACTATTGATTACACTTAACAATTCCTCAAGGTAAACAGTATCTCCCTCAGAATCATAGATGCCGTCAACACCTGGTGGTATTGAATCATCATGTTCAAGAAATTCATCGATCTCTTCCATTAGAAAATCACTTCCTCCGAAGGGAGTGAAAGATGGAGAGCGAGAATCGATCATAAGGTCCGACGTAGAAGTGGGATTGCCACTTTCAGAAATTTCAAGTACTTCTTGAACATATTCTTCACAAGCAATGTCAATAACATCGACTCGGTTAACCGATTCAATGATATTGTAGGAGAAAGTCTTAGTATCACCAACTTTGAAGGTCACGGATTGGTCATCGTGCCTAAGGGTCATTTGTTCACCGTGAACATCGATCAAGGCACGTGCCGTCCTCAAGAAAGGTCTTCCTAAGATTAGGGGAACCATGGTCGGCTACGTAATCAACGTACACCAATTGGCAGGAATGAAGAAGTTTCCAACTTTGCACGAAAATATCCTCGGCGATGCGGTGGAGTAGATAGGAAATCGTTCGGTCGGCAAGTTCATGAATCATTCGGGTTTTGGTCAAAGCTGGGAGACTTAGTTCTTTCCAAATGGAGAGAGGATAGGTTTGATGCTTGCACGAGAGCGGCTAAGGCTAATGCATTCATTCATTCCGGAAAAATACACGGGTATAAGAAATCTGCCGGGGTCTCCAAGTTTCTCGGGAAACTTTTTTAGGATAACCGCCGAGCAATTCTCGTTTACCGGTGTCTTTGTCAACTCAATCATCTTATCCTTGTCATTGAGGAGTTTTCTAAACATTGGAGCAAATTTGGGCATGTGTAGGAGAGCGTCCGCGAAACTTAGCTCGAAATGGAGATTCCAAAAAATCTCCATAAATTTTAAAGCTAGAAGATTGTCTTTTTCACGGAGCTTTTCTTTGTTGGCCCTTGAAGGATAAGGCAAGGTTGGTTTAGTCTTTGAAGCAACAACGGGCTCACCAATTTGGTCATTAGCTTGGACCACTGGGAAAGGAAGGTGTTCCTTTGATTGTGTTTTTGGATGTTTTTCGGTGCTTGGTTGCACCGTATCCTTTGTCACCTCGGGTTCATTTTCCTTCTCTTTAGGAGGAGAAGAAATTTGAGGTCCATTATAGGAAACACCGCTTCGGGTAGTGATTGCTTTGACATCACCTTTCGGGTTAGCAATGGTGTTGCTTGGAAGAGAACTCGAGCCCGAAGTAGAAGCGGTATTACTATTCACGAATTTGGTGATCAGGTCCGTTATATTTGCCATTTGATTTTGCATATTTTGCATAACCGCGTCATTAGCTTTGACGTAGTTATCAAAATCGGGCTTAGACACACCCGGTGCTGGTGGAACTGGAGCTTGGAAAGTCGGGGGTTGATTAATCTGGGGTTGGTAAACTTGTCCTTGATTGAAATTATTACCCCGATTTTGGTTAAAATTGTTCCCCCGATTTTGGTTGAAATTGATCCCCCGATTTTGGTTGTTTTGATGGTTTTGCATAGGAGGAAAACCGGGAGGTCGAATTTGGTTTGCGACCATCTGAGGTCGGTAACTGGCATTCCCTTGGTTGTAGTTAACTGCGGCGGCTTGTGACACGTATTCTTGGATATTGTCATGATAAATGTTGCCATCGGTGGCTGGACAATTTTGGTAAGAATGACCACCCCCGCAAGTTACACAACTTTGCTCGACCGCTTTTACGGGCGCGGGAGTTTGGTGAGCGGGAGCTTGGGATTGATTCTTCTTATCAAGGAGCAATGCTTTGACCATATCTTTGAGTTCGGAGACATCGGGAGAGATTCCGGAGGTGGAAGTGCTTGCACTCACTTTAGCAACAACGGGTTTGCTTCGTGAATTGCGAACTTTTGGATTTGACTCTCGATGATTTTTGGCATTCTCGGGGCATTTTATACAAAAAGTTACCACCCGCGCGGAATTTCAATGAATCTTGATCATTTGTGTTCCTAGGGCATTATGATGTATCGAGTTGATTGCAATTCTGAAACCATAGATGCGGGCATGCCCTAAGAAGATCATAATCGGTCCCATGCTTATAAAACGGGATTCGGCAAATCTTTGCTGAAATCTCGTGATTTATTTCTAAGATTTGTCGTTTAGGAAGGGGGAAAGGAATTTGTTAATGAATTTCGACAACAAGATCATCCCATGTAGATCCGATTGAGGGTTTCTTTGTCAAGCCAAATCCGGCTCGCCCCTTCGAGGGAAAATGGGAAAAGCATAAGCTTAACCGACGTACTCGGGACGTTCGGAAAACTTCATCGTAGAAGTGATCTTGTTGAAATATCGGATGTGAGCATGGTTGGGGCTTCTTTTCGTGTCCAAAAAAAGGGTTTGTTATGAACAAGTAAGCAGGACCATGCTTGATCTCAAATTATTTGCGTTGATCTCCGAGAACAACGATTGCATCCTCGTAACCCTCGGTGGGTGCTTCGAGCAATTGAGCCATAGTACGGATTATCTTTCCATCGTAACTATGGGAGGATTTGGTTTCTCAAGATTTAGTGATTCAAAAGAAGTTTGTCGGACTTGTTGTTGTCGACGTTTACGGGCTTAAGAACGAGTGCGCATGCACAAAATAGAAATTTAAAAAGAAAATTTACACTAATTTTTTTTTGGTTTTTCAATGATTTATTCACAATTGATTTTAACGGACAATGAGATAAGACAACTTCAACCAAATAATCTACTTACTTCACGGTAGCTCTCAAAATGATAAACGCACAGGTGAGCGGAGGAGTAGGAATAGCGCGAAGCTTATTTCTCCTTTTGGGTCGTAGTTCCTTGGAACAACCCTCCTTATACCCACTTTTTAGCTTGTTTAACTTTTCAAGGTGAGCCGTATGTCGTAAGAGACACAAATGGCAAGTTTTTAAATCTTTTGTTCGAGTTGGGAACCAACAAGTTTACCGGAAGTTATTATGATAATACCTCAATTGAGAATATTATATTTTGGTATTTTTACCAATTTGTGAATTTTATTTCTTTTTTATGGACAATGTTTTTATATTTTTTGGTTTTTTTTTGTTTTGTTTTTATATGATAATTATACTAATAAAAGAAAATGAAAAATATTTTTGTACTTTTTATATTTTTATAGAAGAAAAATATTCACAGATTCAAACACAAATTGTCAAACGTAACGATAATCGTTTTCACAGCCTCCCCGGCAGCGGCGCCAAAAATTGACTCGCGCAAACTTAACCCTCTTTATACATAGATAAATGTAAACAAATATAAATATATATCAAGGAACAAAATCCGCGAAATCAATGAAACCGGAAGCAGTATAGAGAGTCTCCGGGTCGTTATGTCCCAACGAGGCTTGAATGGAAAATCGAATTACGGATTGATGATTGATGACTGAATGACAAAGATTTGGATAATATTGGGCACTAAACCTAATAGGCAAATGCACTCAAAGATAAGCAAGGGAAAATAAGCTGAGCAGCGCTTAAGGGCTAGGTATGGAACAAATACTAAAAAACTTTTACTCTAAGAAAAGAAATAAGCTCAAATAAACTTAAGACAAATCAAATAAGCTAAGCTAACTCTAAATAAGCAAATTCAAAAAGCAATTAAACTAAATTAAGCAAGGAAAATCAGCAGTACTAACAACAGTACTAACAGTTTTAACTAACAGTACTAACTTTGAGTTAGTACTGCTAGCTTTAAGTTAGTACTGCTAGCTTTAAGAGTTAGTACCGCTAGTTCTAAAAACCTCTTAAAGTTTTCAAAAGTCATTTTATTCAAGCTGATTTGATCCTAATTGTTAAAAACAGATTATCAAATGACAACATAAGGTACTTATGAACAGATTCCAATCAGTGATAAGCACTTAAATAAGCTAAATTAATCTAACAGTATTAACTCAAAACTAACAGTTTTATTAAATGAACTAACAGTACTAACTAAGAAAGTTGCACTAATCACTTTTAAACTAACAACTAAGTAAGATAAGCACTAAACATTCTGATAAAGCACAAATAAGTAAACATAAGTAACAAATAAGCACTAATAAGCAGTTCTATAGCAAATAAGAAAAGTAAGAAAAAGAGAGACTTACAACACCCTTGCTCAAAACAGGGCTAAACCAAGAATCTACAAGCTCTAGCTTGTATAAAACAAGCTAGTAGTGTCCATAAGCCCATCCAGAACTGGCTTATCATCCATAAAATAAGCTGTGGTGTATTTGAGAGTGATTTTTGCAATTTTCTCTTAACTACTTACCTTTTTTTTGGTTTACTTAATTAAAGCAGTTTATAAACAAGCTGTGTTGAGAGCTTTTTGAACACAAAACAACAAAATTAAGAAACTTAACACTTGGAATTGTAAATTGACTTAAAACCTCAAATTTGCATTAAAACTTGAAAATGTTACAAAGCTGAAAGTAGAAGCTGTAAATGACTTAAAACAAACTGAAAATAAGCTAAGATATTCTAAGATTAAAAACAAAAAAACTAACTCTTTAACTTGGGTTACAATGGCCCTATTTATACTAAAATGAATTAAGGTCTTGGTTTCTTGGACTCTCTTCTCTTCTTTCTTCTGTGTTTCTTTGTAGAGACAAAAACCAAGTGTGTTTGTTGTGTGAGGTAATTCTAAAACAAATCCCAGCCTTCAATTTCTTTTGTGCTTCTTTGGAGTCAATCACAGCCATCGAAAATACTTGGGAATGGTGAGGGATTGCCAACATGGCACTTATACAGCTGGGGGGGTGATAGAGGAGTGGTTGAAATGATTTTTCTAGGGTGTTGAGTGTTTTGCAGGGAGAAGGTATGGGAAGACATCCCTACTCTGTACCTGGGTTTTGTTTGGGCGGGAAAGATGGAGTTTGGGGAGGTTGGCAGCTTTGGCCCCTCATTTCTTATAACAAACTTTGCCCGGTTTGCAATTTCAACCCTTGTCTTTTAACTCTTGTAATACAACTTGAGGTTTGGCAGTTTTAGTCCCTTAAGTTGTATTTTCTTCATGTGGCTGACTTTTGACTTTGACTGACTTTGGCTTCGGATTGACTTTGTCTTTTCCATCCCGTGCTTGGTTTGGTCATCTTTGGCTTTCTTTTTGAATATCCGTTCCTGCACAATTCAAATGCAAAACATACAAATACAATGTATCTTTGGTACGTTTTTAGTCTTTTAAGTCCGTTTTAATGGAAAATGGTATGTGTAATTAAGCACATACCAAGAACCCACCGGAGCAATCTTGCCTTGGAATCTTTTTTAGCAAAGAGATATTTCAGGGCAGAGTGATTCGTATACACTACGCTTTTGTTCAAGATGAGCTAAGACCGAAATTTTTCAAAGGCATATACCACGTGTTGATCCCACGCCTTGATCGGTTCTTTAGGATATAAAGAGTTTGTTACCTTGGAAGAATCCAAAATAACAAAGATTGAGTACTTTCGCTTCAATTTCTGTTGTACTGAATAATTTCAAGTATCTATCAAATTAACATATTATGAAAACGTCGATTCTACTATTACTCTCTAAAGTTTTTATCAAATCTCTCCACAATTATTAGGAAATTATAACGCAATTTATGACGAAAATGAGCATCTGCATCGTTTGCCCTCAAATTACATAGCCTGATTAACTATAGTATAATTCTGAAGGACCATGCCAATGCTGAGAGTAGTCACCTAAAACTTATTGTCAAGAAACAATTTTCTATTTGCATAAGGTTTTGTGTGAGTATTCTTAAAAATGAGTTTACTTCTGGAATCGAATCTGTACCGTAGCAATAAGACAGACCTTCACTCCTCATTACTATTAAAGTAGACATAAAAAAAAAGTGGTACAACTGACTCGTTTAAGCTGAGGGAACAAATAACATAGGAACGAGCCTTGGTCTCATCAATAAATATTAAACCAACATCACAAATCTTGAAACACCCAAGTTAAATCAATTTAGAAGGAAATGCAACGAGTTACAATCGAAATTATCGAATAGGGCATAATTAAAGTAACAAAAAGATTTATTGCACAACATTCCATTTATTTTCTTAGAAATAAGATTTACATAAGAACATAAAGAATTCAAGTTTTTATTACACCCTACCCTAATTTTTATTCCTTCCAAAAAGAGATCTACGGCCGTTTGCAAGAACAATGAGGGTTAAGAGAATTGCAGAATAAAAGGCCAAATACTGAAATCCTCTTGTATGGGAAGTAGGCATGATACACAATTGCTGTGTGCTATCCGTCAGCCATCGCCAAGAGCGTGATGTGGGCAACATTTTGAGGATTGGATAAGAAAAAATGTAAGTGAAAGATTAAGTGTTGTATGGAGAAAGGGAGGAGAAAATTTTGTATAAAAAGGGGGAAAGTAACCGTTGGGGGTTACTGTTCACCGACCGTTGGGGCACTGATAAAAAAAATAAAATAAAATAATAATAATATATAATCTACACCTCTTCATCTACATTTTCGGAAGAAAATATCCGCATCTTTTTCTTCTAAACACCGTATTCGTCAAAGTGTCGCAACTGGAGCCTTGAGGACCATGGCTCATTAACGTGGGGAAGGACTTGTAAACAGTCTGTATTTTGATCAATGTACGCCATATTAAATTCACTATTTATTTTTTTTCTCGTACGCGTTCGCTTTTAATTTTAATAGTTAAGTTAAATCGCGTAAGCTAAAAATCAATAATTAACGTAAACGGACACCAAACGAATTAAAGCTTTCGTCAAGCAAGCAATATATTATTTTTACGAAAGTAATAATAAACTTTTTATATTTTATTTTTATTGGTTGCGTAAAACGTTTACGTTTCTGCAAATTATACATTTAGGCATACTCGAAAGCACCAAATTATCTGCGCTTTAACACTACCACAATTATACCCAATACTCATTAGTGTATGTTAAAACTTCAAGAATGTATTAATTTATTCAAATTCTCATGAAATAATTCAATCCAAACCCTACAATGTACAAATTATACTTATTATTAATCTACTTTTCATTGTAGCCTCAAAAAAAATGCAGATACACTAAATAACCCCATGTCCCCCAACACATCGCACCCCACTACATAGCCGCACCGAATCACCAATGCCGGGAGGCGCGCTGTGAAAATATTAGGTCGGTCTTCTTCTTAGTGTTTCGTGTATAATTGACTGAAGTTGCAAGGATGAAGAGTCGTAGAGCCAGTCTGTGGACCGACTCATACCTCACAAGACAGACTCTTGGTATCCCCTAGAGCTAGATCTCCTCAACGAGAGTGCATGACCAATATTTCACACTCGTCCTCCACTGTACAATCGTCTAGCGGTAAACACCGAGCTACCCCTCAGGACTCAAACCTCCCCTTGCTCCCCAGAACGCCTTCCTAAAATACCTCCCCTTTGCCCCTTGTACCCATTACCACCCTAGGAGCCTCTATCTTTGACCTTTCAATAGTAACTTGTGGATATCTACTAGTCTAAGATATATAATGCCTAACTAGTAAAAAGATAACACATAAACATAACAATTCCTAGTGTGTTAAAATCAAAGCAAAATACTCCCTTTTGGTCCTCTAGACCACGGTCACATAACCAAAGTATCACACACAATCATCAATTTTCTCTACAAACAGATTTACAAGCATAACACACAATATATCTTAAGACTATACAGAAGGTTTGAAGGTATAGGTTTAATGTATTTTCAAGTGTTGAAGCAGAAAAAGCAAGGATTAGGTTTTTATTAGGAAAACTAGGGTTTTCAAGAGTGCAAGCTATTGGTTTTTATATCTAAAGAAGGGTTTAGATACTTTGGTTCATCACACTACATCTCATTAAGGTTATCTATAATCCTTTATGTCTTTACTTTTATCATTTTTATGTGTTTACATGTTCTATATAACTAAATCACCACTTAGGATATGTTTAACTTGTAAAAGTGGATTTTTCTTGTAAATATAATTTTATGAACTTGTTTACACTGTTATTGAATGTAAAATAATGGGATCTTGGACTCTAAATATATGTAAAGTCATTATGATATATATATTATAAAAGGCTTGTGGAAATCATTACTAAATAGAAAGTACAAAATAAAGGTTTTAAAAACATGTTTTTATGAAAACCTCCAAAATTCTGTTTGAATTCGACATCCCACCTGGTCATTTTATGTTTTTATAAGATAGTACACCTCATGACGATTCCAAAATGATAAGAAACTCGAAAAACCGATTTATAACGAAAAAGATACGACGATTTCAAGTTTACGTTAAATATATACTTTTATAAAACTATTTTTATAAAAATTACTATTCACCACAGAAACTTATATTTTTAAAACATCATTAATATGATAAAACTTTTAAATACGAGAACGTACTCGAAAGAATCGCTAAAAACGGAGTTAAAACGAATAAGTTACGACATTTACGAGATTTACGATAACTAAAACCTATATAATAATATATGTGTGTTGTGAACAGTAAAATCACTATTCATTAGAAAAACTAAAATTTTGAAAATGTTATATTTTGATAACTCGTCTTAATACGAAGGCATGGACGTAAGAAACGAAAGAAACAGACTTAAAACGAGAAAGTTACGCCAGTTTTACTAAAGTATACTTATAAACGTTTTTACTTTATAAATATGATTTCATTAAAACGATTAGATGGTGATGTAGCTATATAGAATTATATGTGGTATTAGTTAATTAAAGTACTATATTACTAGGGAGTTTCATAATGAGGCCTCTTCGGGGTGGCGTATCGACGAGTTGTTGGATTTACGATTTAAAGTGTCCTAGCTCCTCATACGTCACTACATGACCTCTTAATTTTGATAGCCCAAACGATAGTATGATGAGCTATAAGACCTATAAATAAACAAAGTGTTTAGTACTTATACGACCTATATTGGATTAGGTTGCCTTCGGATTCCTTCGTGACGCATTTTTCTATTGTGAATACTTGTTGATTACCATTCACTCAAGGTGAGTTCGTAACCCCTTTTTCTACTACTTGTTTTATTAGATTCGAGGGAGATTGCATGCTTGATTTCTTTGGACACAAGTGTTTTCAAAACTGTATGCTATTTCCTGATTACATTATTGCCTAAGTACCCTGCTGCCGCTAAGACCCCTTTTATCATGAACCGTGAAATACCTGCTGGGTATACGCTAGTGTTATGGATAGATCTATCGGGACTGACCATCCCCGTCTGGGCTGTGGTTTCTAGTTGACCATTGACGCATTTAACATTTGAAGAAAATTCGTAGGATGTTTGGCAGCATCTGTATTGAAAAAATTCATAGGATGTTTTTGTAACATCTGTATCCGTGTTGGGGCACAAACCTTGAGTACTGGTTTGATTACAGTTTATTACATTAAGGTTCGGTGTCATGAGCTTAGGGCAATAATACAAAGTGTTGGACTATTGAATGTGTTTCATAGTCTACTATTACTTAAATCTTGTGGTCCACGCTATTTCCTGTTAAACCTATGAATTCACTCAACAATTTTGTTGACGTTTTAGCATGTTTTAAATCTCAGGGGCTGAGGTATAAGCTGGATGGGAGCCGTGACGGATATCTATTTGAGGGATTCTAATTTTCTTAAATTCAATGAAACTTTTGTCTTATAAAATCTTAATGTCATTTTGAAAACTATGGGACCTAATGTATAAACTCTGATATTTTGCTATGGCATCGAATGAAAACTTAACTTAAACGTCCTTTTGAGGTCGTTTCCTATATCTTGATTTTTGTACCTTGATGTAGCACCCCATGGTTACCTTTCCGCTGTGACCTGATTTTGGGGGTGTTACATTTAGGATATTGCCACATTATAAGAAAAACTTAAATCTCATGATCAAATTGTTTATAAAATGTCACATTCTCTTTAAACAATTCATGTGCTTGGTAAAAACCAAGTCCATTTTATGATCCATACATAAAAACTGGGTTGGGTTATCAAAATCTGGAACGTCTCAAGAAAGCCATTGTAGCAAAACCTAAGATTTATAATGGCAACAGTCTCAACAATAATAAAGTAAAATTGATTTACCTAATTATGAGGAAACTCATGAGGACGCGAAAAAAAGTCGATTGAAGATGAAAGATAAAATGATTCCACTTGATTATTCAAAATAAAATGCGCTTTATGAATCATTTGTTCCTTAAATGGAAATTTCTGCTGAACAAACTTATTTTTCACCTCCTTCTGCTTCTAATATATCTCCTGAATCAAGTTCGAAGAAGTCGGACTTACCTCCCAAAAAGATGCCAAATAAGAGTCAATTGCTAAAACTTTTTGTCAATTTGGATAAAGAAATCAAAGAGTTAGGAAAAATCATTAATATTTATCATAAAATGGACAAAGACAAAAGTTTTATCTATGACAATAAAGCTGATATAAGATGCATCTTTACTTTGGAGGTAGTTCTGATTTCAAGAACATTGAATGAATGCTCAAAAGAAATTAAACAAGAGCTTATAGCAGAAGTTCAGGAGATGTTAGAAATTTTTGAGTCAATAGAAAGAATAGTTGAGGAGCAATCACAAAAAGATGAACTTTTTCAAAATGAAATCGATCGACTTTGGAAGCATCCTTAGAAAGAGAATTTAGGGATTGTGTGTTGATCTCTAATGAAAAACAGAAAAATGAGATGTTGATACTTGAAAAAGAAAAAATCTCAAATGACTCCAAAGATATCCAAGCAAATTTGCTTAAACGAATCAAGATTCTTAAAAATAATTTTAAAAGATCTCAAGCTCAAAGCATTGATTTTGAACTAAAATTGCAACATCAAAAAGAGAAAAATGCTTGTGATATCTCTTGGAAGTCAAAAATGGCAAAGTTGAATGGTGAAAACGTGTCGTTGAATATTCAAATTGAATCTTTGGTCCAAGAACGTGAAAAGAATAAACTTGAGTATCAAAAGCTTTTCAACTCAATCAAAATGACACGGGGTCAACATCAACAGGAAGTCAATGAGTTAATTGAAAATGTCAATCAAAAGACATATGCTTATGGTGATGTGCGTGCTAAGAATAAAGATCTTTTGATGACAATTTCTAAACTCAAAGCTAAGCTTAAAATTGCTAAAAAAGAAAAGAATGTAAACACTAAGTTTGACAAATCCGCGACCTTAGAGAAACTAATATGTGTAACACCATTGAATAAAACAAAGATTTAAAGGCTAAGATGGTTTCTATGGTTGAGGTCAAAACGGATAAGTCAAAACCAGTCACTTCATGTTCTACACCTAAAAATGAGTAAGGTCAGAAAAAGAATGTGAATGTAGTCGCACGAGGAATGTATAGAGTTATAAAAACATAAACACAAACGCCAGTTGCTAAAGCTATCATGTTTTCTTGTAATTCCACAGGAGTGGTGAGTTCTAGTAGTGTTAGAAGACCAGAGTCTAAGAACACTAATTTAAAGAAAAGAGTCTTGCTGAACACTAAGTCTAAGAGCACTTCTAAGGATGTCAAGGAAACTCAAAGTAGTGTTACTTTAGTTTCTAATAAGTGTGATACATTGAATTCGAATTTATCTAAATCAAACACACATGTATTAAAAGTGAAAACTGTAAACGCTATGAATGATGGTTCAAATCATGTATGTGTTTCATGTGGCACAGATGTTTTTATGATTTCTCATGATAAATGTGTTGCTCGTTATGCTTTGTCTTCGAATTCTAGAGTCAAAAGAGCCTTATTTACTTCCCATGTAGCAGCGAAATCTAGTAAATTAGGAGCTACTCCTGTAATTGCAAAATCTAGATTTAGTGTTGCTACACCCCCAAAAGCAACGAATAAGGTCTCACGTGCATCATCACTAAGTACAGAATCTAGACAAAATAGGACACTTAACACTTACATGAAAAAAAATTAAAAGTAGGAAGTGGCAGAAATGGTTTAAAAACCAATCAAGTTTCAATTGGTCACCTAAGAGCCTAACTGCACAAACACCACCAAGTGTTAGTAAGAGCAGTGCTAGTGCTAGAACTCACTCTAGAACACTGGTTACCAAACAATAATGGGTAGTCAAACTGTTCAATCTTTCATCTAGATTTGTTTCATGTGATGCAGGTGATCTAGCTCGTCCTTTGGATTGTTGATAATGGGTGCTCAAAGCACATGACTGGAAATCTTAAACTGCTAAGAACTTTTGTTGAGAAATTCATGAGAACAGTCTGCTTTGGTAATGATCACTTCACAGCAATCACTGGATATGGAGACTATGTTCAGGGAAATCTCAAGATATGCCACGTATACTATGTTAAGGGCCTCGAACATAATCTTTTCTCGGTCGGACAATTTTGTAATGGAGATCTTGAAGTAGCCTTTCGTTCTAACACTTGCTACATTCGGAATTTGGAGGGTGAAAATCTACTTACCAGTTCTCGTGATTCTGCTCTCTACACCATCTCCATTTCTGAAATGGCAGCTTCTTCTCCAGTTTGCTTAATGTCCAAAGCCACATCAACAAAATCATGGTTATGGCATCGAAGACTTTCTCATTTGAATTTCGGTACCATTAATCATCTCACTAAACAAGATCTAGTTGATGGGCTTCCGAAGTTTAAGTATGATAAAGATCACCTATGTTCAGCCTGTGAGCAAGAAAAGAGCAAGAAAGCTACTCTTTCACCTAAATTGGTTCCAAGTATAAAGTCTAAGCTAGAATTGATTCATATGGATTTGTATAGGCCAATGCGGGTTGAAAGTATTAAAGACAAGAGATATATTCTGGTTATTGTCGATGATAAATCCTGATACACTTGGGTGTATTTCCTTCGCGCAAAAGATGAGGCTCTAGAGATGATCATTAAGTTCATTACTCAGATTCAACGAAACTTGCAGGTTCAAATCCTAAAGGTCTGATATGATAATGGTACTGAGTTCAAAAACGAGAAACTGATGTCTCAGTATGACAAGTTAGGCATTATACATCAAACTTCGATTGCTCGAACGCCTCAGCAAAACAGTGTTGTTGAAAAAAGAAATCGCACACTTGTCGAGGTTTGCCCGCACAATGCTTATCTTTTCAAAATCTCCAGAATTTCTATGAGCTGAAGCCATTGCTACTGCTTACTTTATTCAAAATAACTCTTTAGTACATACGCGGTACAACAAAACTCCTTACGAGTTAATTAAGGGTAGAAAACCCAATGTTCAATACTTTCATGTGTTCGAATCCTTGTGTTATCCAACAAATAATCGTGATGATCTTGGGAAGATGAAACCAAAGGCGGACATTGGTATCTTTATTGGCTATTCTGAGTCATCAAGAGGGTTTTGAATCTACAACCGCAAAACAAGAAAGATTATAGAAACCATTCATGTGAAATTTGCTGAGCTTACAATTATGGCTTCTGAATGAAACAATTCAGGACCCGGTTTCAACTGCTCAAATTTTCAAGATTCATTAGAAGACTCTAATGTAATATCGTCAAAAGAAGACTTGGATAATTTGTTTGGTCCTTTGTATAAAGAATACTATGAGACGAGAACTACCAAAGTCTCAGATAATTTTGCTACAAATACTCTCAATAATGAAGACACTTATTCATCTTCTTCAATTATTATTGAAGACCATGAAGCTCCTCAATTAGTATCCTTATTAGAAGAACTAATTACTAATGAACCTTCAACTTCAGTCTCGAATAACCATTCTAATAAATTAGTTCAAGAAGCCATTGCAGAACTTAAAGGAAACACTTTCATAAATCCATTTCACACTCCTATGTTAGAGAAGCTAAATCATCTTCTACATACTAGGATCCATCAAATATGCACGAATTCTACCAAAACCATCGCTCAATTTATATATGGCAAAGAATTATCCATTAGAGCAAGTGATTGGTGACCCTTCTAAGCCTGTAATGACAAGATGTAGACTCCATACAGATGTTGAGATGTGCATGTATGTGTTAACAGTAAGTACTACAGAACCTATAACACCCCGTGTTTTAGGTCATTGTATGACATTATGAAATTCACAATTTATTTTTAGTGTTTTACGCGTTTGCTCTTAAACCGTAAACGTTAAGTTAAATCACGTAAACTGAAAATGATCATACAATGTAAACGGGCATTAAAAAATTAAAAGTTTATATCTAACAAGTGTTATATGATTATTTAGAGGATAATTATTAACTTTGTTCATCATATTTTTATTGGTTACGTAAAATGCTTACGTTTCACGATAAAATGCGTTTAGGCATTCCCGGAAGTTCCAAAACCTAACTACGCCTAAACGAATACCCACGATTATACCCAATACCCAAAATAATAAATATAACATCACATATATGTATATTGTGCCGAAATTTTCAAGTTATAAACCAAGAATTATCAACTTGCATAATATCTAGATATTTAGGAAAGATCTAGGAAGCTAACTCTTACACCATGAGTCACTTGGTTAGTTAACCTTGAGCAAGGGTTAGAAAGTAACCATGGTTAGGTTAGTAAGATATTTTCTCTATATATAACATGCATGCATAAGTAAACTTTACTCTTTACATGCAAAATTCATTTTCTTTCTTCCTTGCCTAGTCCAAAACCCACGGCTCATTTAAGCCATACAAACAAATCCATACTTTGATTTTCTAAGATTATACAAGCATACACACCTCATACTTAAGGTATTCTAAGAAGGTTTCAAGGGTTGGTTAAGCTTTGAAAGGGTTTTAAGAAGTTATTGCAAGATTAGGGTTTTGGAAACCTAATCTAGGGTTATAAGCTTGAAAGCTTGGATTTAAGTCTAAACACGGGTTTAGCATTCATTTTACATCCTATACATCATCACTAAGGTCTTTCTAAATCCTTCATACTTTTAATTGTTGTGATTTTATGTGTTATATGTTATTTACGGCTAAATCACCACTAATGACTTTTAAATGTGTAAAATGGGTTTTTATTTGAGTTTATCAATTTATACACTTATTCTTAT
>BQNB010035155.1:34581-51073 GCA_026074375.1 Tanacetum coccineum | reverse complement strand
GTCCGCCACCGTTGACCGGTGGTCAACGGTGGTCCGCCACCGTTGACCGTCGTTGACCGCCACCGTTGACCGGTGGTCCGGCGATGGTCAACGATGGTCCGCCACCGTTGACCGTCGTTGACCGCTGGTCGTTACGTTGAATGCCGCCGTTGACCGATGGTCCGGCGGTGGTTGACCGGCGTTGACCGGTCATTGGCTTGCCACGTGGCATGCCACGTCATGGCAGCTGGCCAATCAGAGGCTGCCACGTGGCACTCCTAATGATTGGTATGAGGTACTGTGCAGGTGTACGAGGTTGTCAGTACGAGGAATGATCCAGAAGCACACGTGGCATTATGGGATTGGTGGATCTAGTAATAAACGTGTCAGGTGGTACAAGGTTCCAGAAATCATTAGCTGGCATGTAAAATGACTAAAATACCCTTAGATCTTGGGTTGTGATTGGTTGGAGCCCTGAAATGACGAATTTGCCCCTCCCACATCTTGGCTATAAATCAACAGACGCAGTGCTCATTTGGTGTTAGAGTTTTAAGTTTATTTTTCATAGTAGTGTAGGTTAGTTTTAGGAGTAGTGTAGTATAATTTTTAGCTTATTGTAAAAGCTTTTATAGCTTATTTAGCTTATTGTAATCAAGATTTTGAGCTTATTAATGAAGATGTTTAAGGTTGGTTTTTATTTAATGCTTATTATTTCTTGATGCTTATTTTCTTTTTATGCTTATTCTTCTACTCTTTCTCTTCTTTTGCTTATTTCCAAATAAGCTCATGCTTATAGCTTATTTTTGGATCCCATCTCTTAAGCTTATATTCTAATAAGCTACTTCCATAGCTTATTTAGACTAGCTTATTTTATATTGTTTTCGAGTGAGCTTATTTTAGCTTATTTTCGATTGCTTATTTTTATTCATGCTTAATTTTTTATATAGATCTAATCCTTAATCATACCCGATCCGAGTTCACTTGATTGAACACCTTAGTTTCGGGTAGATTTAGATCTAAAGTTTTCATCTTTTTATTAGCTTATTGTCTTTAGAATAAATTCTAAAATAGCTTTTGCTTATCTCATCTTTTTCTCTTTTCTTGTCTATTTACTTTTTCAAAAGTTCTTATTGTTTGATTAAGCTCGATTCAAATGCTAAAAAGGATGTCATGAGTCTCCTACTCGACTTATTCATTAAGTATTGAGCACCTTTATCTTCGAGAGCTTATTATTTAGCTTATTTAGTCATAAAGTTCTAAACTTTACTAGTTTTTCTTATAGCTTATTAAGCTAGGGCTTATTTCGAAGGGTACTTGTAGCTTATTTGAGAAGTGGCTTATTTATAAGCTTATATTCTTCATCCTTTTTTCGAAAAAGCCTTGATAGCTTTTTTAGCTTATTCTAGTTTTTATTTCAAAAGTAGTTTTTATAGATTTAATCTAGTTTTATTTTTACAAAAATTAGTTTTCAAAATAGCTTATTTTTTAAAAAAAAGTTTTCATCTTATTAGCTTATTTTGTCTTAACTTTTCGTGTCTTATTTCTTATTCCATCCTTCTACATCTAAGGCCAGAGCTTAAGGGTCTTATAAGGTTGATAAATAGATAAAGTTTTGATCTTTATGGTTTTTATGAAAGTAATTAGTAGATAAAGTTGACACCTTTATTTGCTAATTAGTGAAGTAGAAGCTTTTTAAGTGATAAGCTTATTTGTTTATTAAGTTTGTAAGATCGGGTGGTTTTATATCATTGCGGTTCTTCATTTCGGGTTCTATTTTCTAATCTCTTTTCAATACTTAGAATAGTTTTATTTTATCGTTCCATTATATATTTGCGTATTTGATTTTTGCCATGCTTAGTGTAGATTTAATTTTGTCGTTAAAAGCTATGTTTGTTAAATTGAATTTCGTTATGAGTAGTGAGTAAGTAACTTGTGTTTGCTAAGTGATTAGTGATTTGGAATTTAAGTGCGGTTTTAAAAAGGTTTAAAAATTAATAGTCATTAGAATTTTCCAATTTACATACCGTCATTTACTTTTAATGCAATTTAAATACTTGTCATTTATTTTAAAAAGCATTTTACTTTACTTGTCATTTAATTTCTTGAAACTTGTTTTCTAAGGATTTTAATTCGTTAAACCTAAGCCCGCACTTAAGGAACATTTCACGTCACTTAGCAAGCAATTTTTTGTCATTTATTTCTTTTAGATCAATTTGAGTATAATCTTGTAGTTTTAATTTTAGAATTAATGTTAGTTTAATTTTTAGTTTAAAAATAGTTTAAAACCAAAACCAAAAACTTTTATGACAATCAAGCTCGATTTGCAACTTGAACGTAGATTTCCATTCATCTCTCGCCGAGGAAAACGATATCCGTGTTGATTACTTATTATTCTTTCCTAAGAATAATTTGTATGATACTTTGCTTACGTATACGTATATGTATTTTCTATAAATATATATATAAGATATTTGCGGGTTTATTTGATAAACGTGTTGAACAACGACCTGCATCACTTGCACAAAAGATATATAAGCTACAAGATAAGCATAATAAGCATCCAATAACATGAATAAGCAACAATAAGCACATACAAACAGTAAATAAGCAGGAATAAGCATTAATAAGCAATGATATAGTAAAAGCTTAAAATGAAGGAAAATGGAACTTACAAATCTCTTGCTTAAACATGGCAAACAAGCTTATAAATAAGCTAATCTACAAGCTCTAGCTTGTCAAAAGACAAGCTAGTAGTGTCCATAAGCCCATTCAAGTTTGGCTTATCATCCATTAAGCTGTGGTAATTTAGGGAGTGGATCTTTTTTGTAAAATTTTTTCAAGTACTAAATATTTAAATGAAAACAGATTGATTATATGTTTGACTAAGAGCTTGAAACAACTTATGAAAGGCTTTTAACAATAGAAATTCAAAAGATAACTTAAAAACTCAAATTTTCATCAAAGATTAAAAAGTTTACAAGACTTGGAATTTTAAAGACAATAATTAAAAATGACTGAAAAACTAAAAACTAGGTAAAAAACTACATGCCTTATTCGGGCTTACAAAGTCCTATTTATATAGAGACTAAGAAGGTTCTAGGATGTGTGTTTCTTGTGTGAGACATAAGAGGGTTGTGCTTCATGTGTGAGTAGCTCAAAGTCTTCATCTCAGCCATTGATTATGAGTAGTGCCAAAGCCTTTAAATCTTAGCAATCAAATTTTTGTCATTATCCTTAAACGAATTGGGTGTTAGAGGATTGCCAAGGTAGATTTTGGAGGTTTGTGTGGTGGGATAAGGTGTTTTATGAAGTTTTGTAGTGGAGTGGATGGTTTTTTCTTTTGTTGCAGGGTCCATTTTGTATAGTGGCATTGCATCCATCGTCCTTGTACTTCGCATCTTTGGTCCTTGAGGTTGGTAATTGTTTGCAACGTTAGTCCTTAAAGGACTAACGATGTAAAGGTTAAAAGGGTGATGGGATAACAGGCTTCTTAAGTGTTTATGGGTTATGGTTTTGGGCTTGTTTGTTGGGCTGGCTATAATAAAAAGAAACTTGGGCTTTTTATAAGTCTTTAAGGCTTATTAAGTCTTCAATATGTTTGAATGGGCTGACCCGACCTAATTGATGGGTACGGGTTGGCCCATTTAACATTTCTTCGATATCGGCTCCGCCTTTGACTTTGACTTTGTCGGGGTTGACTTTGACTTTTTTGACTTTTGGCTTTGATTTGACTTTTTCTTTCACGCTCTTTCCGTTCTCGTGCCCGGTTTTGTCGTTTTGGCTTCGTTTTTTATCCTTTTCTTGGATATCCGTTACCTGCACAATATAAATGCAAAACATACATATATGATGTATTTTTGGTACGTTTTTGGTCATTTAAGTCCATTTTTAATGGTAAATGGTATGTGTAATTAAGCACATACCAGTCACACACACAAACACACTTATATTTTATTTTCCCTCCCAACCTCAAAATTAAAATCGTCATCTCCTAATCTTCATTTCAAGTTGTTATCATTCAAAAGGTATAACTAGAAACTCGTTCTTCACACTCTAAACAACATATATCTCAAACGAATTTAGTTTTAATACGAATCTTAAAAACTGGGTAAAAATCTAAATTTAGTGAGGGGTTTTGTTTGTTTAGGAGTGTAGAACACTCGGTTAAAATAGTTTTGTGATTGGTTATCATATAAATGTGTTCTTGATAATTCTTAGTTGCGAAAATTTGGGTTTTTGGGATTTAGTGAAATACGTTTGTGGGTTTTGTGCTAGGACGTTTGTATTCTCTTACTTAAACGTGTTTGAGCCATAAAAGGCATTACTTGTTTGTAATTTCTTGAATGAATGTGGGAAAAAGGATAGATATGCTCATTTTTTTTATCGTTCTTGATGATTATGTAGCTAATTGTTGTTATAACTAATCCTAAGTGTTATACAACTGATATGAATACTATTTGAACAAGTCTTGCTGCTTAAAATTTCATGTTTGTGGTAATGTGTGTTTTGAAGGCGAGTTAACAACTGCCTTTGAGAGACGAGTTAACAACGCCTTCAGAAGGCGAGTAAACAACTCCCTTCACGAGACGAGTTAACAACAAGCCTTCAAGAGGCGAGTAAACAACTCCCTTCACGAGACGAGTTAACAACAAGCCTTCAAGAAGCGATTTAACAACCTCATTAAGGAGGCAATATAACAACATCATCCAAGAGGCGATTTAACAACCATATTAAGGAGGCGATGTAACAATTCCTATAGGAGGTAATTTAACACTCCTCAATAGGAGGCGAATTAGCAATGGATTTTAAGGAATTTTAAGATTAAATTTTTTAAAGGCAATTTAAAACTCAAGTTAGGTAGTTAATTAAAATTGGTTAATTATGCAATCTAAACAAGTTAAGTAGGCTATATATCAAGGTTTAACAAGAATATCTGAACATGTCTTAGGTTATCTTATTCTCTACAAGTTAGTTTGAATAGTATTCCAAAAAGGCACTATTTCAGTTGTCTTAATGCCTTTCACATTATGCCCAATTAAGTTGCCATTCGAATGATTAGATCTTATTCAAACATGTTAATGCCTTAATGAGTCTAATCATTAAAATGATATCACAACATGAATCAAGCTTAAGTATTCAACAAATAAAGGCTTTATAGTGTGTTATATATAAAATTGGTTATATATATAAACTGTATTGGTCAAATCTTAGCAGAAACATGAATACCACTCAAGCTCAACAGAAAGCCCTTGATGATGCTCCTGTTGCCCCAGCGGACCGTCTTAAGTTTGGGAAATGCAACATGAGACTCAAAACAGACATCAAACCAAAAGAAGCAACATTTTAAGTGGTGATGGTTGCTCTTGCTCTCACTCCTTTCTACCAAGCATTCCTAATCACTATAGAAGTTCATGCCATTTATATGCAAGAATTTTGGGCTACAGTTTTTGTTCATAAGTCATCCATTAGATTCACGATAAACAATAAGAAAGTCTCTCTCGATGTTGATATATTCAGAGAAATTCTCTAGTTTTGCCCTAAAATTCTAGGACAAAAGTTTGAAGACCTCCTATTAGAACATGATATCCTTTCTTTTATTAGAGATCTTGGGCCCTCTATAGACATCATCTACCTCTCTGATGTGAGTGTTGACTACTTACACCAACCATGTAGAGCATTTGCTACCATCATCAACAAGTGCTTAAGTGGCAAAGAAACTAGAATGGACAAGATTCGTCTGCCCGTGCTCAAATCCTTTGGGGTATGTTCTATAAGAAGAACATCGGCTATGTGTATCTACTCTGGGAAAATTTCCTGTTCCAGATAGAAAACAAAGAAGCTAAGAAGACCAACAAGATGTCATACCCTAGATTCACAAAGATCATCATTGATTACTTCATGTCAAAGGATCAGTCTATTTTAAGAAAGAACAAGATGTTTTGGCACACTGCTCGAGATGACATCATGTTTACTTCTATGAGATGTGTCTCTAGACATGAAGATACTCAAGTATATGGTACCATTCTCCCAAAGGACTTAACAAACCAAGCAATGTTGGAATCCAAAGCTTATAAGACATACTATGCTTTTGCTTCTGGAGAGAAAACTCCAAAACCAAAGTACGTTCAAAAGAAAGTTGATTCTAACACATCACCTAAGCAGAAGCCTGTTCAAGCTACTAAAGGTACTAGAATCAAGACTAAAGCTAAGGTGGCTAAATCTGACAAGAAGAAGCAACCTGCAAAGATGCCAAAATCTAAAGGACTAAATGTATTATCTAAGGTTGCATTAACTAAAGCTGAACAACTGAAGCTGGTTACCAAAAGAAGCAAGACACAATTTCATAGCTCTCACGCAAGTTGCTTAGGTGATGGAGTTGACACTCAGTCAAATGTTCCTGATGAGCAACATCTTAAGACGAATGGTGCAGATGAAGGAACTGGTACTATACTAGGGGTTCTCGATGTACCCATATACGAATCTAAAAATGAGAAAGAGTCTTAGGGTGATAATGGAAAAGAAGATGAAGATGATGAAAATGATTATGAAGATAAAAGTGATGGTAATGATGATGATAATGCTAATGATGATGATAACCAAGAAGGTGATGACATGAATGACGATGACGAAGAGACTGATAGTGATAGTACTGAGTCAGACAGAATTAAGATTCATCTTCTCAATCAGTCTAGCACTGAATACTATGAAGAAGAAGAAGAAGAAAAGATTGATGATGAAGAAACGATGGATGAAGAAGAAGGTGATGAGGTCACTAAGGAGCTGTATGATGATGTAAATATAAACTTGGGAAATGAAGATACTGATATGACCAATGCTGATCAAGGTGCCTCAGAACAACAAAATGTTTCACAAGAATCATGGTTTGAGCAAGTAAAGGAAGACGCTCATGTGACACTTACTCCGGTCCTTGACACACAAAAGGTTGATGAACCTGTACAAAGTTCTTCTGTCTCCTCCGACTTTACAAGCAAGCTCCTAAATATTGAGAATCCTTCTCTAGTTGACAATGAGATCGCTTCTTTATTGGACACCAGGGCTCGTCAGGCAACAGCAGTTCCTGAAATCACATTTAGTTTCACTACAACTATTCCTCCACCACCTCCGTTCTTCAATCCTCTTCTACAACAAGCAACACCAACTTCAACACCAACAACTTTTAAAGCTACAACCTCATTTACTTCTCTTCCATATTTCTCTTCTCTATTCAATTTCAACAAAAAAGTTACCAACTTAGAAAAATATCTGTCAGAGATAAAGCAATTTGACCAGTATGCTCAATCTCTCTCCTCCATTCCTGCTATAGTTGATCGTTACAATGATAACAAACTTAGAGAAGCTATAAACAAGGCCATTTAAGCACATAATTTGGATTGTAGACAAGAAGCTCAAGATGAGAAGAATGAATACGTAGGACTCGTTGACACATCAATAAGAACTATTATTAAGAAGAAGTTAAAACTCAACTTCCTCAGATTCTCCCTCAAGCAGTCTCAGACTTTGCAACTCCTATGATTGAGAAAAATGTCATAGAATCATTAAAAGCTGCAGTCTTGACAAGGTCTTCCTCATAACCAAAGTCCTCTTATGAGGTGGCCGCATTACTCTCCGAATTTGAGCTTACAAAGATTCTTCTAGACAAGATGGAGGAAAGTAAATCACATCTTAGAGCTGATTACAAAAAGAAGCTTTATGATGCACTATTCGAGTCTTACAAAACTAAAAAAGATCTATTTAATACATATGGTGAAGTATTTGCATTGAAGAGGAGTCGAGACGACAGTGACAAAGATCGAGACCCCTCCGTTGGATCAGATCGAGGGACGAAAAGAAGGAAGTCTAGCAAGGAAGCTGAGTCATCTAAAGATTCAAGGTCAAAGGAAAAAAAGTCTTCAAAAGATGCCTTCCAATCTCAACATAAGTCTTCAGGAAAGTCTGCTCAGGCAAAAGAACCAAGTCATATAGTTGATGACTCAAGAGTGCATTAGGATCTAGTGTTCGATACGAGTAACAATGATGAACAACCCGCTGATAAGGAGGTTTCCAAGGAAGACTAGTTTAAGAAACCTGAACGACCTCTAACTCCTAATTCTGATTAGAATAAGAGACAACATGTTGACTCCTGACCTCCTCCGACCTGGATTAGTCAAGTTTCTCGTGCTAAAGAACCTCATACTTCTTTGATGAGCTCATGGATACCTTTTTTGATTTCTCTGCATTTGTCCTGAATCGGCTCAACATCAAAGATCCGACTTAAGAAATTCTTGTTAGACCGGCATTCGAGCTACTATAAGGCACTTGCAAGAGACTTATAGAATTAGAGTACCATCTTGAAGAATGTTCCAAAGCAACAACTGAATGACTCGACTGGCATAACCCTGAAGGCAAACCGTATCCGTTCGATCTCAGCAAACCTTTCCCATTGATTAGAGATCATCGAGGCCGACAAACTATCCCTCATGATTTCATCATCAACAACGACCTGAAATATCTAAAAGGTGGAGATTTAAGCAGACGGTACTCTACTTTAGTTACGAAGACAAAGACCGCTACATATGAGATCAAATGGATTAAAGACTTGGTTCGTAATTTGTGGAGTCTAGTGAAGGTGATATATGATAAATATGCTTATTGGTGTATTTCACACTGGGGTCCTAAACGTCAACATTTCTACGGGTTTGCTGCCAACATGACTTTGTCAAAGGATGTCTACTCCAGGAAATAAATCATTGCGGTTACCAGACTTTTAATTATGAAGAAGTATGACTACAGTCACTTGGAAGAGATTGAAGTTCGTCGAGAGGATCAGAAGCTATAAAAGTTTAGGGAAGGTGATTTCCCACGACTTCGCCTACAAGACATAAAAGACATGTTACTTCTACTTGTTCAACAGAAGCTGACCTATCTCACAATCGACGAACGGTATTCCTTGAATGTGGTATTACGTATGTTCACAAGACGGATTGTCATTTAAAGGCGGGTGTAAGATCTTCAATTAGATGTCAAAAGTAACCAAAAGAAGCTTAACCTTACCAAGCTAGACACATTCAGGTCAAATCTAAAAAAAATGACCATCTACACTGCATATTCATGCCCTAAAAGAGTGATATATAAGGATCAGATGAACAGAAACAGATTGATGCGCGCTGATGAATTCCATAAATTCAGTAATGGCATGCTTGATGATGTTCGGTCTGCTTTTAATGATATTGCTAAGGGAATAAGGATGGAATATCTGCCAAAGAGGAAATGGAGCGGTTTAGACAAACGAAGGGCTTGGGTTATGGTTCAGGATATTGACAAGCAACTTTATAAGAGGAGGCTGATGCGAAATTTAGAGAAGTTCGTTGGTGGAACAGAATACGGGAATGACCTCAGGCTGCTGGAACAGACAATATGATTTTGTCATATTCTGTTCTGTCTTATTTTAGGTCTATCTCTCGTATATAATAATTCTTGTAAATATGCAAATAAATAATGTAGACTATAATTAGGCATATATAGTGTTTGAGTATGAACTTTTAAAAATTTCTTAGTAAATTCAAAAAAATTCAAATTAATGTACTCAAACACCATATTATTCCTTCAAAATTTGAGGGGGAGCATTAAAATGTTCCAATAATCGGCTTGTTAATAATTGGACATCTTTTTCCCTGAAACCATGAATATTTGAATCAATTGATATCCAAAATATCAAGAGATTTGACATTTTTGATAAGGGGAGAAGATGTGATTAAAATATATGATTAAAGATGTGAATTTTAAGATCTATAGTGTACACTTTCCCATATATGTGCTAAAAACTCTGTCGATTAATTGATCACAAAGAAGGGGAATAAATGTTACGTGTTTATGGCTAGAAATATGAAGTACCAAAAGAATCGACCATTTAAATTAATGGATTGGAGTATAAGGTGGGTAACTTATATCCTTCCCATGATCCAGCCAGAACCAAGGGAGTACCCAGGGATATACCACAGAAAGAGTGTAGAAGTCCTTAATTATGAAAAAAGGAGTAAAGTGAGATTAAGGAAAGTCCACGACTGAGATGGAGCTAGGACTGAACAAACCCCAACAAGGTACTATTATGAAGTCTTGGTAACGCTAAAGGGGGTTGAAGAATAAAAAAGAAAAGTTAAGATAAAGAGTAAAAAATTGAAGCCCTCCCTTACACTTAGGCAAAAATTGGTCAATACTTTGCTATCAAGAATCATAAAGATGATTCCTGACATTAAAGACTGACATCTTGGACCCAGTGATGCAATACACAACCCTCCCTAGCCACTCAGAATCTATCAAAAGATTTTTGTTTATTTTTTCATAAAGATTACATGCATTTCTATCCACTTTCTCACTCCGAGTTAGCTGGTATTGAAAAGGTGGCAGTCTGCTCTAGCCTCCGATCACTAAAGCCAAAGTGCACTATTAAGTCTAGAGCCAAAAGAAATCATCCATAAATCTCATTAGGACACTTGTCAATATTTTGCTTGCTAATTCACACAATGTGAAAAATAAGAATATTATTAAAGTCCCCTACGCATTATCCTGAGCATTTTTGCCAGAAACATCCGAGTGATTACGATGTATTCACAGTGAAGATAGAAATCTTGCTTAAGCCAACATCAAACTAGCTCTTAGTAGGTGACATGTGAGATCCTATACAGATCGAATTTTGAAATGGATATCGATTCGGTCTAGCTTATGAATTGACGAATGAATTTTGAAAGAGATAAAACTGTTGGTGTGTTATAAAAATCGTTTGCAATTTGACACACCGACTAATTTTCTAAATCGATTTTCAATCTTATGTCCATGGGAAGCCTCATAAGGGTATCTAGCCATAGGAAAGCTGAACACGAATTGTTGGCTTAATCGGGAAGATAGTAACTTACCAGTTCACTCTTACCATGTTGTCTTCTTTGAGACGCTCTGGTAATGAGAACGGCTAGTGCAGCTGCGAAACCCTGTCAAGGAGATTCTTCGGAATTCTACCTGATCACAAGCAGTATTTATACTGAGAAACAGGGAACCATGGTTGTTACAACCGTATTCGACAAAGTGACAAAGCCACTTTCATCCATATATGTTGTTTATCACTAACCCATTCATGCAGGTTTCCTGACGGTGGTAGCAGTTTCCCGATGACAAGTCGAAGCCAATACCACATGCTCATACTCCACCGACATATATTAAGACATCATGAAAAGCTCAAGTACATGTTTCAAGACTTCTGCTACTCTGATACCGTACGTTTTTCTTGAAGTGATAAAGTATTAAGTTGATACCGCACGTCCTCCATAAAGTGATGAAGTGTTAAAGTTAAAGAACATCAAGAAAGATGGTTACACACGCTTTCAACATCAAGAACAGCATGATCATGTTGGTCCAGAAGTTACAAGATCATAAAAAGGCAAAAGATCACAAGATGATGATAAAAGATTATGCTTGGTTGATGATATCAAGGAGTTCAAGATCACATTCATGTCAAGTCATAGATACAAGCCAAAGCCTAAAGTCAAAGATCACTACATCATGTTCACAAGATAAAGTAAAGAAATCAAGTCTGCGAGCACAAGACTGAAGACAAAGCAAAGTATGCTAGGCTTAAGTTTTTGTAAAATGGAGTGACTTCCCTTAAGGGGAGATTGTTAGGATCACGAAAAGTATCGGTCACTTCTATTATATCGTTTGATAGCTCATAAAGTAATATTTGGAAATTAGATAGGCTAGCTTAGGAAAAGCCTATGAAAAGCCCATGAACTTAGTCCATAGGCCGGCTCCTATCAAGTGTATAAATACCCTTTCCACACATGGAGAGGGTGTTGGTTGGTTGTTTCTTTCCTTATAATCTAAGTGTGTATTTTCTTGTCTACTTTGTTTTACTAGAAGCATCCTCCCAACCACTTTCTTTCTTTATATTTCTTCTTAGTTATTTTGTGTTATTGATTACATAAGTTTTCTACGTATTCCTTGTTGTAACAAGAAGAAAACCAAAGAGATGTGTTTAGTGGTTCATTGACTGGTGTGGATTCTACTACTTTGTATAGTAAGAGTGATACAAAGGAAAAGTGTGGAATATGTGGGTACAAGTGGCATCCTCCATAGAAGTGTTGGGAAAATGTTAGTTATCCCTCATGGCATTATAAGTACACGCAAGGTCTAAAAAAATCTAGACTAAGGTCTGCAATTGTTGCTTAACTAGGACAAAGCCAGTACAAGAAAGTTGCAGCAAATGTATAATTTAGGAATTTGTGTTCACTTCAAAGTAGTTTGAGGAGTTGAGGAGGAGCTTAACTTAGTTTGGCTAGTCACATGATCAAAAGGGGGACACTAATGAAGAATTGGAACCTGAATATGTGGCAATTATATATCGTTTCTATTATCTTTCTTATTCCAAAGATGCTATTCAAGGATGAATAATATATACTGGTGCATCTGACAACATGAATCCTCACTCAGACGACTTACAAACCCATGTTTATCTACTAATTAAACCATATATCAAACTTTCTTATGGTCACACTTCATCTATTTCTTAGATTGGTAATGCATAACTCAATAATGGCATAGTTCTGAAAGATGGTCTCTTAGTTCCTGACTTTAAAGCATATAATTTATTAAGTCAATCACATAGCACTTATGCATTTGAATTGATTCATATGGATACATGATATAGATTAGGACATATATTTGCTTCTTAACTAAAGCATATATCATGTATTCCTAATTCTACTTTGAATGACAAAGTTGATTCATGTATGTCCTGTCCTATGGCCAAGTTTACCAAGCTTCCTAATTTATTGAGTCAGTCACATAGCACTTATGCATTTGAATTGATTCATATGGATATTTGTGGCCCTTATGGAGTTGCTACTTATGATAAGTTTAACTACTTCTAAATCATAGTGGATGATCATAGTGGTTGATGATAGTAGAGGAACATGGACATACTTGATGGTTAATAAGTTTAATGCTTTTGCAATGCTTAAGAGTTTTGTGAAATTCGTAAACACACAGTTTTATTTTGTTGGCTTAATTCATTGCCGAATGATCTTCATCTTAGGATTTAAATAGAAAAACATCATAAGTGTAAATAACCTTGAACATGTCTTAAGTCACTGAATGAATAGTCATTTAGTGAGTTACCTTCAAGAAGTTCAACCTAAGTCTAAGATGAAAGGCTTGCCATTCACTAAGGCAGAACTCGGTGAATGAAGTCCCTAAACCTAAGAAAAAGGTGATGGGTTTTGTGAGATGTGGCGATAAGCTCACTGAATCCCTGTCGGACTCCTTAACATAAGAAGACCTAAAGACTTAGAAAAATATCTAAATGACTGAAGAATAGACGAGATATGTTTGAAAGGATAAGACCAAGTCCTTATCACCAAAGTTATCATATCCAAGATTGGGTGAAGACCAAAGAGAGTGTCCTATTCCTAGAATAGTTGACGTGTATAGAGTCAAATGTACTGTGTAGATCAACCTTGGGACATGTACCTTGTAAAGGAGTAAAATAAGTTTATGCAATTAATGATAAAATCATTCACAAACATTTTACTCCTCTAAAACAACTATGTACCTGAACAAGTTCAATTGGTTAGCATAGTTGTAACTCAAAGTAATACTTAGGTTTACTTTGAGTTTTAGGGAGGAGATCACATACATACACTGTCATTCAAATAGTCTTACTTATTCCGCAAAGTAAGACAAGTAAATTCTTTAGTCATCTATAATAAAAATTAAAACGTTAAAACCTTGGGTCTTTTACTTTATATCTTCTCATTACATTACAAGTAAACATGGGCTAAACTAAAGTTAACTTTGTAGTAAATTTTGGTTTATTTAAACGGGAACAACAAGTGGTATTGGAGTGGTTTGATTTATAAAAAAAAATCTTATAAACCATTCAAAACATTTTTAAAATCAAGATCCTACCATAGCTGAAGGTAATGTACCCCAACTTGTCCATAAAAAAGGAGGTAGTTATTCTGCTAATGCCTCTGACTTGAAGTTGGTAAATTCAATAAGTGGAATAATATAACACCCCCAGTTTTGACATATAACAGCGGAAGCTAATTTGGAGTATTATTTCATAGTACAACAGTCATAATCATAGAAAACGACTCGAAAGAGACGTTTTTAAAAGATAAGTTATCATTCATTATTTTATCAGAGTTTTTACAAACAGAGGTCCCAAAATCTACATGAAAACATAAAGTTTGAATGATAACAGTTTAGCCATCTTCAAGTCCGTGCCACTCCGTGCCATAAGATGTTCAGTTACCTGAGATAAACATGCTAAAAAGTCAACACAATGGTTGAGTGAAATTCATAGGTTTATGATAAATAGTTTGAATACAAGTTCAATAGTAGGTTACGTTGTTATATACCCATAAGTGTGATAATTACAAAGAGTACAATTATTATGGAAAACAGTATTATTGCGTCTAAGCTCATGACACTCAAACTGACTAGTGTATATATCAATAGTGATAATGGCCCCCGAGTAGGTAATTGCCATATACCTATGAGTTTCAAATATAGTGCGTTTGGTTACCTATCCGGCTAACACAAACGGGATTCGTCAATCCCGATAGATCTATCCATAATATTCGCGTTCACTCGCAAGTGATTAATGGTCCATGATGGTGGGGGTCTTTTGGCATAAAGGAACTTAGACAACAGATGCAATAATATATCAGGATAGTATACATTTAGATAACACTTATATTCATGGTTGATAACATGTATCCCCCTCGCAGGTTTATGAAACATTTAAAAGAGTTAAATGCGAGGCTATGAACTCACCTTAACAACACAGGGAAATCTGATTGATGGTAAAAGTATATCAAGTGAAAGTAACGGCTTCGTCACGCAACCTGGGGTAATATGTCAAGTCTTAGTGGGATGGTTTATGTTTCAAAACTTTACAAAGTTTAACACACACATTTGATTCATTAATTTTATGGAAATTGTATCACTGTTCGGGCTATCATAATCTAGAGGCCATGTAGTATCGTTTGAGGAGCCATGGCACTTTAAATCGTAAACCTAGCAAACTCGTCAAAACAAATACCTAAATGGAACTCATCACATGAAATTCCCTAGTAACATGACACGATAAGATTTTAAGTTTCTTCAAAAGTTAGTCGATGATAAATTATGTTAAATATATAACATAATTGATTTATAATCCGTCGATCGTTGATTAATGACGATAAATGTGTTGGGTTTTAATAAAATCAAGTTTTATAATATTAATATATATTTTTATAATTTATATAAAAATATTATATTTTATATTTTTAAGTTTGCAAAAATGGCAATATATACCCTTGGTTTATAAACTTTTACAAGTTTAGTCCTTTATATATAAAGTATATATAATTTAAACCTTTAACTTTTGAACTTGGCAAGATTGGTCCTTATAGTTATAACTTTAGGAAAATGACATTTTTAGCTCCTCTAGTTATAAATTTCAGAATGTTACAATATATACCTCTAGCATAGAATATAATTACAAAACAAGTCCAAAAAGCTACACAAGCTTATTTTAAGGTTCCAAATGATATTTACAGGTTATAGCTTATTAAAATAAGCAAAAATAAGATGTTATAACGTAACAAAAGTTTAGAAAAAGCATTCATTAGCTAAAAAATCAAAATGGGTCGTTTTTAGGGTTTTAATATAAAATGCATGGGTTTGAGGATTCAAGGCTTCAAACAAGAGTTCATATATGATCTTAAGAGTATTATGAATATTCTAAAAAATATTATGAGCTTATTGAACAATATTTAAGCTTACTTGAGCTAGAAATGGGTCAAAATGGGGTTTTCGGGTTCGTACGCCTAGTAACGACTTCAAGGGCTTCTTTCTTTTGATTCTTGGCTTCTATTATGAGCTTAGGGACTTCTATTGATCCTCCTTGATATGATTTAAGACTCCATTATTGTATTTGATGAGTTTTGAGGTGTGTTTGAATGGTTGCTTGGATTCATCTATATATAGGGGTGAAACAAGCCTTAGTGCCCAAGATTACTTGATGTAATAGAAATAGGGCTGTAGATTAGTGACAAATGAAGCCTAGTGGTGAGTCTTAAAGTGTAAGGGTGTGACATGGTTTTGGTTAACAAAGAGGTGACAAGGAGGTGATTTTGCAAGACTTGGTGGCCAAGGTGGTGATAGAGGTGTTTGGTAGGCTTCTTAGTGACATATGGAGGTGCTTGAGGAGTTAGGGTGCTATCTTGGTTTAAAAATGGGTCAAAATGAAAGAAAAAGGGTATCGGGTTGGATTTGGTTTCGGCTTAGGGTTTTTGGTTTAATTTCGAGTTAGGTTTAGGATTAAGGATAGTTTAGGGTTTAGGATTAAGGTTAGGACTTAGATTAGGGTTTAGGATTAAAGTTTAGGGCTTAGTTTTAAGGTTTAGGGTTTAGTTTTAGGTTTAAAATGAAATTAGGGTTTTAGGGTTTCGTTTAAGGTTTAGGGTTTTAGATA
>BQNB010035155.1:1350-34139 GCA_026074375.1 Tanacetum coccineum | reverse complement strand
TCCATCCAAGTTTGTGAAATCTTTGACGTGTGGGGCATCGATTTCATGGGGCCGTTCTCGTCTTCACGAGGGAACAAATACATACTCGTGGCAGTCGACTATTTGTCAAAATGGGTTTAAGCGAAAGTGCTCCCCACCAACGACGCCCGAGTTGTTTGTAAATTTCTTAAATAGTGATCGCGAAACCTATTTTTGCAATGACCAGTTTGCAAAGTTCATTCTTAAATATGGAGTTACTCACCGTCTCTTCACCGCGTATCACCCACAAACAAGTGGGCAAGTTGTGTAGGTCCAGTCCTAGATAGATCTTCAAGCCTGTTAAGGTTGTAGAGCACTTATGTAATCACAAGCAACTCTAAGAGAGACTCTAACAAATGAAACTATTGTTTACGCGGAATATAAACAACAGAGTTAAAGAACTACTAAAAACAACGATCCTCTATGGATCTTTTCTATTGATAATAAACGTGTTTTTCTAATGAATCAATCAGTTACATTCATCCAAGCCGTACGTTTCTTAAATACCCATGAAACCCTAACTAAAAGCTAAAGTGATAAGTGTTATCACTTCCTAGGATATCTCATGCATATCCCTATTACTAACTAACTTTACTAACAACCCGGAGTAAGCATAATACTACCAGGACTAATATTGTACTACCAGCAGGAATAACTTTTGACCTGCCAGTACTAACTATACCATTATCCTTACCAGTAGGAACTACACTACCAGCAGGAACCTTTACTCTACCAGTAGGAACTACATACCTACTAGTAGTAACTCTCTATTACAAAATTCCTAACAATCCTCCCCTAAACTTGAATTTGACATAGTTAACTTCAAGTTTCTAGATAGATCTTTCGTTGAAATCACCAGAGGATTGAACAGCAACATCTTGAAACCGTCTCCAAAAGCAACCTTCATAAACTTTGAATCAGCAACAAGAAAATCAGCATCTAAACATGGACTGCAACAGGACCACCACAGCTACATGAATGGGTTTGATGAGCCTTTACCAAGTATCCGTTCACTCTTGGGCTAGTCGGTCCATTGGTACCCAAAAAGGGTCAAATCCATGGAGAACTGAAACCATTTTCAACTCTTTAGTACATGAAACATAGGCGAGTTGAGATCCCTAATGATTTTTGGCAAACCATCACAGCCCTTAATTGTTTGGATTCATATTGTACTGCTGGCGTTATTTAGTTATTACCTTACTAGCGTTTAATGTTTGTGCTGCTTAGCATTTTCCGATGTTGGACAACAGATGTTTTTGGATCATCGATATAAACTGATGTTCTCACAACAGTTTATTCTTATAGAAAATATTGCTCGTATTTTTAGAGATTTAATTGAAGATGTGATTACAAGACAATGAATATTGGCTTTATTTGATGTTGTATTTGAGTTTCACATATACGTGTTCTTATCATATCTCAAATGGCTTACAACATTTAAGAGGTACCTTGATGTCGTGCTTACAATGGTGTGACGAAGACTTGTCAAAATCTAGCAAGGTGAAATGATTTTTCTTAGGGTGCTCAATGCTCACATTTGCTATCACTTAGATAATTCTCATAGAAGTGATGGAGGATATTTTGTCCAAGAGGTTGCGGTCTACTTATATTTCATAGATTTATTTATAAGTTCGACGTCACGTGGATAGTGCAAGACATAAGACACAAGTTTAGAGATTCTACTTCTTGTAATCAAATCGTTATACTCAGTTTTTCTTCATCAGTGAATCACTACATAGAGCCGACAGAGATCGAGATTCAAAGAGATGGTAAGCATAATTGGTTTCAGGGAAAATCTTTAATATTTAAATGTTTAACCATCTACATGCACCACTTGAGGGGAAGTGTTCACAAGTTGCTTATCTACAGAAGACCCCTATTGGATGATTACAAAAAGGGGAAGAAGACTACAAGTTTATTGATTTGCAGCTTAGTATGTGTGGTGGCATGTTCAAGAAGATCTTAAGTCAAGGGGAAGCATTGAAGATTGTTTTAGTTTGGGAATTACAGAAATTGAAGATAACAAAAACCTATTAATACAAATAAAGTAAGAAGAACAATGAAGGACAAATATTTAAAGTTATCTTTTTAATAAGCTAGGGTTTGTAACCATCCTCTACTATATAAAGAGGATATGCGTCTAGGTTACAATCCATCCATTCATACAGACTTCTCCAATGAGAGTCTGAGAAAACGCATAGAGCGTGTTTAGTGAGTATATAGTTAGTTCTTTATTATGTATAATAAAGAAAACCTTATTAGGTACATGAATTGAGTTATTATTTTCTTGTTCATTATATTCCTTTGTGCTTATCAATCAATTTGTTATATTACCCTAGTTGATCCAATCTTGGATTCTACAATTGGGTATCATAGCCTCGTGGCCTCGTGATCTAAGGGTAAATAAGGTTTTCGTTATAATTTATTTTGGTTTTATCAAAACGCATATTTGCCAATTAGGGGTCTTAAGGAAACCTAATTCGTTTAAAAGATGGCACAGTCAGGCAGAAGTACAGGCAGCACGGGTTTCTTTCTCTTAAACCTAACCTCAAAGCATATAGATTTGGGTTACAGTAGGATACACAAAGCAATCAAACAAATAACCCTTTATACATCTTTTTGGGTTTTGTAATGTCCATTGAACGATTATAGAGGTATGGATGTTCCTACTGCTAAGCTATTTCTTAATTCCCCTGGTAAGCTTCTGGTTCCTGCTGGTAGTTTTCATGGTTATTAGAATGGATGTATATTCTGCAGTAGTCTGTGGTTACTACTGTTCTACTTAACGGTTTTCTGCTGCTAGTATTATAGGTCCACAGACGCCCTTGGATCTTGGACGATGTGAAGGCATAGGGCTTGGTTTCTCTCATATGATTTTGTTTGGTGTTTACAAGTTATTTCTTACATAACATAATAATGTCGTTGTTAGGTCCGTGACAAACCACATTTATTATTTCAACTGGCTAGTGAAGAGCTATTGATCAGGGATCAGCATGACTCCTAGCTGAGGTACAAATTTGTATATCCATTTGAACGGGTATAAAACTCATTTTGATCTGGGATCAGACAATCATATTATTGGTGCGATTCGATGAGACTTCGATGGACGGTAAGGGAGGGTAGGGTCTGGGACCAACGATGAACCATAACTAGGTGTAATAAACATGTCTTGTTCGCACTAAATCAGATAAGGATATTTGAAAAAAAGACGTTTGAATACATTAGCTTTTAATCGAATATGTAACAAGTTCACCCTTTTTTGTGAATGCAACAAAGATTGAGGTAGATTCGCGCCGCAGAGGCAAACAAGTACATGAGAGAGGAGGATGTTATTTGCACTTGGAGATTTCTTGATACCTTACTATTATTTCAAGCCAATTAAAGTCCGAGATTCATGAAATGGTTAGTATACTTTTAAGGGGAAGCTTATTGTTCATATACTTACCATCTACATGCATCACTTGAGGGGAAGCGTTTACGAGTTGCACAAGACCGCTATAGGATGATTACAAAAAGGGGAAAAGAACATATGTGCAGCATATTATTAATGATGACAGTGTTTTAGCATTGTTCTTCATGCAGGTTATTTTTGTAATATCAAATAGGGGAAGATAGTTAGGAATTACAGATTTTGAAGTTACAAAAACCTATTAGACGAATGCAGAAAGAAGAAACAATGAAGGAGCCAAAATATGTTTATTTAGCTTAGTTAGTACGCTAGGGATTGTAACCATCCTCCAACTATATAAAGACAGGATAGGCGTCAAGGTTACAATCCAACCATCATAGCAGACTTATCCAATGAGAGTCTGAGAAATTCATAAAGCGTGTGTATGTAGATAGTATAGTAGTTTCTTTATTGTGTTTAATAAAGAAAACCTTATAGTCACAACCCATTGTGGTTTCCTTGTTCTTTATATTCCGCTGTGCTTATCAATCATTGTTATATTACCCTAGTTGAGTCCAGATCTTGGATTCTATAGTTTCATACATGAAGATTGTTTTGTAATATCAAATAGGGGAAGATTGTTGGGATCTCAGATTTGATGATTACAAAACTATAACAATCATAAATGAAGAAAAGAAGAAACAAACAATGACCATAATATGATAAATTAATGTTAGCTTGCTATGTAAGCTCGATTTCTTGTAAATTACCCTCTATATAAAGGGATTAGACGTCTAGGTATTATTAGCATCCATCATAGTTAGAAATAGCAACTTCTCATTAGAGTCTAAGCAAAAGGTGGTGTGTACACAATAGTTAGTAGTTAGTTAGTTATATAGTTAGCTAATAGATAGTATATTAGCCTCAAGGATTGTGGATCCTTGTTACAGTTTGTAACCATTTATTCTGATCAAATTAATGGAGGCGTGAATGTTTAGTAGAAAAACCTTGTTGAATAACTTATTGTTCCTTAATTTCCGCTGCGTATATAAGTTATTTGTAAAACAATCCTTAACAGGCTTGAAAGATATATATTGAAGTGGGATCTACAATGAGAAAAAAGAAGATGATGATCAAGATGATGAAAATGAACTGACTGAAATCAGACAATGATGGTGATACCCTTTATTCCATCCCAAATCTTCCACTCATGATGAAGAAGAAAGACAAAATGGAAGAAGATAAAGAAGAAGAAGGGTCAGATATGAGGGTTCAAACACCATCTCAATTTTGATATCCACTAATGAGAAAAATAATATGAAGTAACTTAATGAAAAAAATGTTGAGGAATAAGATCTGATGAAGAGGAGACAAATGAAGAGGAAGAAGTGAATGAATTGTACAGGGACATGAACGTCAATCTGGAGGGAAGAGATACAGAAATGACGGATTCCTTATTAACTAATGTTCAAACTACTCAAGTCATAGAAGATACTCATGCGATAATAACAGCTGTCACTCCTAAATTTCATCATCAGAGTTCTTTGGTATCATCAGACTTCATCTTTAACATGCTCAACTCTAATCCAGATACACGTATTGACTCCATTCTTAATCTGAATACTGAGTCAACTTCTCTGGTAGATGTTCCTGTCACTTTGAATGTTGAAATGCCTCCTTCATCTGTAACAACACTTCCTCCACCACCCATTCTCATTCAACCTCAGCAACAAACACCAGTTCCCACACCAACAATTATTCCAAGTAGCTCCCTACAAAATCTTCTAAACTTTGGTTACTTATATCCAAGTTTTGACGATAAAAGTAAAATCTTTAGAAGAAGACTGATATAAGAGAAAACACAATATCCTTTTTAATATCAAAAATGGCCCTAAAAAGACAAAATTGTGTTAAAAAATGCTTGTATAATTGCTTGATTGTCTTTGTGATAGTAGTAGGTACAAATTATTGCAAAAATCACAAGAAAAACGGTCAAAGGCCAGACAAGCACGGACACGAGACAAAAAGAACGTACAAGAGCCGAGGATTAATAGCAAAAAATGTCAAAAGTCAACTCAGTCAACCTTGTCAACCAAAGTCAACCCCAAAAGACAAAACTCCAAAATCCCACAAAGAGCCCTTAATGTTGAAACATATTACAACCAAAAAACCCTAAAACCCTAACAAACCGTTATCCCTTTTATACTTAAGAGATAACGGTCGTTATCTACATATAAACCTAAAACCATATCCTGTTAACCAAAACTCCAGCCCAAATCGAACGTCCTTGGCCCAAACGCTTTCTATAAGCCCAAAGTCAAACGAAGAAGGCCCGGGTCAAAATTAAATCAAACACATCAGTAAACCCTTGGTATAAAGTTATCACGCGATAAAAATATAGTTTTTACTGTTCACTATCTTCTTCATAATTTTCCCAAGTCAAATCAAAAGGCAAATGCAAATTGGATACGTGGCTTAGTAATTCAAGCACCAAAAGACATGCTGGCAGAGTTACACATCACCAAACGCTCCCATTGGTGGAAACCTCCAAGGAGAATGCCAAGCAGATGAAGAAAAACCACACCAGGACGAGTATTTTTTTGCCTAAAAGACTTAAAAAAGAAGCCAATGGCTCCTGACACACAGAATGCTCCTTGCAATCCGTTGTACTCACCAAAGTATTAACGGCTCAAATTATACTCAATGATGGAATTATTCAAGGGCGAGATCAAAGACAAGGAGCGGGCAAGAGACCTTGAAGCTTCATCTTCCGGTCTATAAATAGCCATGTCACATCCACACAACAATCTGTTCTTTTTTTTTACCTTTTTAGTTTTTAGCTTAAAATGTAATTTTCAGTTTTTAAACCTTAGCTTATGCAATTTACTTTTTTAGCTTATTGTAATCTCATTTTTAGTATCTTGTAATCACTTTTCAGTTAATAAAATAATATTTGCTTTCATAATCTGTCTTTAATTTTTAGCTTTTTAAATAACTCTAGTGCTTTTGTTCACTGTTTGATAAGCTTCTAATAAGCTCAATATAAGCTCTCTAAGTCTCTAAGTTTAGATTGAGTTCAAATAAGTCATATAATCTACTTAAATTTAAAAAAAAATCAGTTAATACCTTTGCTTGATGTATGGATTTTAGCTTTTTGGATGATAAGCTTAACATGGAAGAGCTTATGGGACCCCTACCAGCTTATCCTTGGATAAGCTGGAGCTTATCCTTGGATAAGCTGGAGCTTGTAGATAGCTCCTTTGAGCTTATTGAGCCTTTGTTTAGCTAAGGCAGGTTGTAAGTTACTATTTCCATTTCTATCTTAATTTTTAGCTTATAAATTTCTTAATCTTTTATACTCTTGCTTATTTGAGCTAATTCTGTTTCATTAAAGCTTAATAAATAGATTAGATTTATCTTTATTTCATATAATGTAGCTTAGATCTTATAATTTGTCACTTTGTCTTTAAAAATCATAAAAAATCCAAAAATAAGTAGCTTAGTTAATAGCTTATTGTTCTGCTTATTTGTTAGCTTAAATTTGATCATTAGGTTCAATTATAGCTTGTAGTCATCTGGTAATTCAATCTAGCTTAGATTCTTTTTCATAAGCTTAATGGATTAAAAATGGGTTAAAGGGGTTGTTTGAGAAGCCAACACTAACCATAGGTTATGTTGTTTTAGCTCTTTGTAACTTTGTTATATTTTAAATCTCAAATTTAGGTTAGTTTCAACTGTTTTATAAGTTAGAATATTATGTTAGTTAAGTTTTCAATAGTAATGTGACCATAAAAGCTCAAAATCTGTCTAATTGTAATGCATAATTCGCTTATATCTGTTTTAGCTTGAGTCTTTGCTTAATATGCATCTAGCTTGAGTTAAAAGAGTGTAGAAGATCATTTAAAATAGGTAAGCATTGAAGGTTTTTAGTTTTGGTCCTATATCATGTCAACTACATTCTGCAGTTTTTAAAAGACAAAAGTTTTTTTTAATCTTTAATTTTCAGAGGGTAAGAGTTAGAGTTAGGGTTTGATTTTTTAGGTTATAAATAGCTTATATATCATAGTCCATTAGTTAAAATTTATTTTTTCATAATTAGCTTATTTTCTCATCTGTTTTTATAGCCTTTAAAACCTCGCATTTATTTTTTTTTTTTTTATTTTTCATTACAAAAACCAATACCAAAAATCAAGGCAGGGCAGCTGAGTTTTTCAGTATTTACATTCACTTTATTACATTGAAGTAAATTAGAGTTTCAAAAATCATTTTCAAAAGGTGGCTTTTTAGAAGCTTTTATAGTTGTATTTAAGCTAGTATTTGCCTTACTAGAGCATTGGGATCCTAGAGCTTATTTAAACATAAGCTCAAAGACCCCTTAAGGTACTAGTTTGGTTCATAAGTTTCCATTCGTGCTTAGATTAGATTTTTATATCTATTACTTCCGAAGTCTTAGCCTTAATTTTTTTACCTCAATTATTTAATAGGTTAACTTAAATAAGTCTTTCAGCTTATTAAGTCATATAGGTTAAGAAGTTGTAGCTTTTTTTATAAAAAACCAAAAACACCAAAAACAATAGCCTGTAGTTTTCTTTTTATAATTTTTAAGTGCTAATATATGTTTTTCAAATTATTTTTGGTTTACGAGTTTCACGAAGCTAGTTATCTGATTTTAAAAAGTTGATATGTTTTAAGAGCCATAAGTGACCATTAGCTCATAGTAAATTAAAGCTCAAAGTGTGCCCTCTAAGGGCATGTTTGTTATTAGTTTTTAATAAAAGAGCTTAATTAAGTCTTCTAGCTTATTGACTTGCTTATTTTAGTTGGTTAGCTCAATAGCTAGGTTTATCATATTTTTTTTTTTAATAGCTTATTCCGTCTTAACTTTAGCTTATTTAGTCTTCTAGCTTATTTAGTTTAAGAAAAACTCCAAAGATATAGTTAGTTAAGGTCTGTCTAGTTTTTAGCTGTTTTTCAGCTTATCTATAGCTTTTCAAAAATAGTTTCTTTTAATAAAAATGCTTATTTTTAGTTTGTCTTCAATTTTGTTTTTATAAGTTTTCAAAAATAATTTTTTTTGCAAAAAGGAGAGGTTGGGACTCGAACCCACGACCTCCCCTTCACACTCACACTATCCTTACCGCTTTGCTTCAATAGCTCATCCATCATCCCTCCTTTTCATAATTCTTTTATCCCTTTTTCTCTTTCCCTTTTTATAACAACTTCGTAGCTTAATCTGGCTTATTATAGCTTATTCGTTTGAGCTTTTTCACTGATTACATTTTTCTTACATTCTTCTACTTATTAGCTATTTTTAGAATTTTTATAGGATTTTATTTTTAATCTTTATATTTTTAATCATTTTTCTTTGTTTTAAACTTTAAAAATTCATAAAACAGACAAAAATAATAAAAAAATTATAAATCTTTTTTAGAAAATTTTCTTTTTTCATAAAGTTTCTAGGAAAATTAGTTTTGCTTTCGTAGGGTTAAAATTGCAAAAATTCAATTTTTAAAGAACGGGATTCGTCTCCGTTCTTCGTTTTCGTGTTTTTAAGCTCATTTTAACTCTGTTTTTGTTTTAGTTTTCTTTAAACTTACTTTTTAGTCAATTAGAATCTATTAAAAGAGAAAATTTTATCCTAGATTTAATTTTGGAAATTTAGGGTTTTTAATTGCCATTTAGGGTTTTCGTTTTGCGTTTTTAGTTTAATTTCCAGTTATTAAAGTTAGGTTTAATTGTCTTTTAATTTGATCACTTTTAGGATTTTAGAAAACAAATCAACTTCGAACCAATTCAAATCATTATCCGAACAACAAACGTCGTCTCAATTTTCACAAATCGTTGGGAATAAACGACCCGGAATCATACTTCTCCGGTTAATAAACACCATTAATTAAAATATAATTTGGTGAAAATTTTCCTTTCTACCTTTGTCCTCAAGGGTAGTTTGGGAATTTCATATTATTTTATATTTTATTTTTACGAGTGTTGGTTTTCTTACATCAATTTTTGGGTGCCAGCTGCCGGGGATATGTGATTAAGATTCTCTCGTTTGAAGTTTGTCGATCGTGATTTGGAGAACCTTTCATTTTATAAAGTTACGTTTTTAAGAAAATCAAAAATATAAAAAAAATACAAAAAAGAAATTTTAAAATATAAAAAGTAAAAAAATATTTTTCTTTCCCTTTTAGTATAAGTAGAAGTTTAAAAACAAAAATACAAAAATATTTGCTCTTTGAATTTTTCTTGTTAATTTGTGAATTTAAAAAGTTATAAAGTTGGTAAAAGAACACCAACAAATAATACCTTCAATTGAGGTATTATCCATAATAAGTTCCCAACTCGAATTAAAGATTTAAAAACTTACCATTTGTGTCACTTACGAGATACGACTCACCTTAAAAAGTAAAATTTTTAAGAGCTACCGTGAAGTAAGTTTGATTATTTGGTTCAAGTTGTCTTTCTCATTGTCCGTTAAAATTAGATTGTGAATAAACTTTAAAAAAAACCCAAAAATATTTTTCAATTTTCTTTAAATAGTGCATGCGCACTAGACGTTCCAATTATCCTAATAATTCAAACGTCACAATTCCAAAACGTCGGAGAAAACAAGTTTCTAACATAGTCGAACCCGAGATTCGAACTATTGTTGCATCAATGGCAGAACGTACCATGGAAGAGCTACTCCGGGCACCCATGGAAGGGTACGGGCACCCATGGAAGGGTACGGAGAAGCTATTGTTTTACCAGAAATCAATGCCGATCATTTTGAGACTAAGACGAATTTGCTTCAATTAGTTCAAGCAAACCCATTTTACGGTCGTGAGAGTGAAAATCCTCATGCTCATATTAATAGTTTCAAAAGGATTACCTCGACTTTACGATTTAGGAATGTGCCTAACAATGTTGGGGGGGGAAAAATTAAGCTTAATGATGTTTTTCCATATTTTCAGCTCGAGGGGGCCGCTAAAACTGGTACCATGAAAGAACACCAAACTCAATCTGACTAGGATATCTCGTTACAGTTCGTTATCTAAATTTTTCCCTCCTTCGGAAACCAACGTCACTTACAAGAATGAAATTGCTCATTTAACACAAAAATTAGAGGAAACTTATGTTGAAGCATGAGAATGATTTAAAGAGTGCATAAGCCATGCCCTCATCATGATTTACAGAGTTAACTCAAGTTATACCTTTTATAACTGTTTAAACAAAAGAACAAGACTCCTTAATGTCCGCGGCGGGTGGAAATCTTTTGATTAAAACGACTAGAGAGTTTAAATATAATTGAGAACACATTCAAAAGTTCGTTATTCAACCGAAATAGATCAAATTGCTTTCTAGGATGAAGCTATTCTGAGTAAAATGATGAGAGAATCGATAAGCTGCAGATCAACTTCGACCTTAGTTGCGATTTGTTTTCTAAAAAAGTTGTCACTCTATTCCTGCTCCGGTAAAGCGTTGAGGAATCCTTGCGTTACATTTGGTGGGCACATTCTTAGGTATAATTGTCCCGGCTACCCCGATAACAATCAGGCTAGTATTGTGCACAACGGGTACTTACAATTAAGTTAACCTCCAAGCCATGTTAGTAATCAAATGGCACCACCAGTGTTTTAGCACTGGTGCAAAACAATGGTCAAAATAAGTTTAATATCAGAATCAGTCACGTGGAATAATTTTCGGGGAAATCATTTTCATGGAAAACAAGGTTTTCAAAATTAAAATAATCAATGCTCCAAATTTTCAAAGACTAAAGATTATCAAAACCAACCCTATTTCAAATACCTAATAATCAAGTTCAACAAGAGATTTCAAATGATTTATTTCAAGTTACAAAAAGGAATAATGATCAGATGTTAAGGAACATGTAAAATACAAATCAACTCCGTTGAAGGAGACCTAAGAATAATTCAAAATACCAAAAAAATCTCAAACAAGGCCGTCATGATAAACACTGTTTTATCAAAATAATTCAAACATGATTTGTGGATTGTTTCAAAACCAAGCCTCATCTTCGGTACTCTTTCCGAGTAATACCATTCCAACCCGAAGGGTGAGATGAAAGCGAATCACTACTCAAATGGTGTTTGCTACGAGGGACCCGTCGATTCCGACTAATCCTTCTCTAAAAAGTAGTGAGAACAGAGAAACCGCGGAGGACACCGGATAACAGAGCAAAACAAATTTCCAAGGAAGTACCGCTCAAATCCCACCTCCAGTTATCCCCATTTCTATTCCGGAACCCGATGTTCCGACGACTTTGCCTAAAACCACTCCCATTCTGGATTCCGATATTCCAAAGAGTCTACCTAAACCAAATATTACATATCCTTCACGACGTGATGATCAAAAGTCCCGTGACAAACAGTCGAAATCAAAAGGAGAAGATCTTACAAAATCTTCAAGAATTTTGCGCTTCGACATTAGTTTTGCCGCGGAATTGCATTACTTTGATGCCAAGAATTGCTCCTACGATTAAGAGTTTGGCTCAAGAATAAGGAAAAGTTTTTTTTTTTTATTTTTTTTGGTTATTTGCTTGATTTTAGCAAAGATACCGTGAACGAGAATGCTACGGCGATGCGCCCAAAAGGCTTCCCGAAAAGCTTGAGATCCCAAGCAAGTTTCTTATCCATGAATTTCAAAGGAATGGATGTAAAGCCACGCCTTGGCGATCCTTGTGCGAGCATAAATCTTGATGCACCTTTTTCTATTGGAAAAAGCTTTCTCTGCCGAACTTACACCAACTCGAAAGACTTAGAGTTATCAGACCGATCAATTACTTAATCCTAATGGTCCCTTCAGCCGAAGACGTTTTTGTCAAAGTTTTGAGAAATTTTCATTTTCCTACAGACTTGTTGTAGTCGATTTAAACCGATACTCGAGTACCTCTCATACTTGGGAGGATCCTTTTTGAGGACACGGACCGTTGGCTTTAATTAATGTTTATGGAGAAGAAATAACCCTATGGGTTGATAACGAAGCCGTTTCTTTTAATCTAGATCAAACCACGAGATATTCCTCTACAAATGACAAGTCGGTAAACCGAATTGACATCATTGATGCAGTTTGTGAGGAATATGCTCCAGAATTGCTAGGATTTTCTAATTCTTTAGGTGGAAATCCCACCCCGACGTCTGAGCTATTTATTTCTGAATTTATTTTGGAAGAAATCGAAGCTTATCTTAAGGATGATTCGATTTCGCCGGAAATTGATCATGCCGATTGCAATCCGGAGGAAGATATTTGTTTGATCGAAAAAATTGTTAAATAATGACCCGTTTCAACTTCCTCCGATGGACCTTAAACAAAGTGAAGTGACCGAGGCAAAATTTTCAATGGAAGAGCCTCCGGAATTAGAGTTAAAAGATTTACCGTCCCACTTAGAATATGCTTTCTTTGAAGAAAACGACAAGTTACCAGTGATTATTGCAAAAGGTTTAAAAAGGATGAAAAAGATGCTCTCTTAAAGGTGCCCAAATCTCATAAAAGGGCCATTGCTTGGAAAATCACCGACATCAAGGGAATCGACCTCGTTTTTGTATACACAACAAACGTTGATGGAGGATGATTTATAAACCTAACTTTCAATGTCAAAGACGGGTAACCCAAAAATCACGAGGTAATCAAAAAAGAGTCCAAAACTTCTTAATAGCCGGAAGATTTACCCGCTCATCCGACAGCCCATAGGGTTATCCAGTGGCATTGTGTTCCCAAGAAAGGTGTAAAAACGTTGTTGCTAATGAAGAAAATAATTAATTTCCACACGGATTAGTTTACCGATGGTGGAGAGATTTGTATCGACTATAGGAAGTTAAATGAAGCGACACGAAAAGAAATCATTTTCATTGCCGTTTATGGAACAAATGATAGGAAAAATTAGCCTGGGAATGAATATTATTGTTTTCTAATGGATTTTCATCAGGGTATTTACCAAATAACCAATAGATCCCCAAGACTAGGAGAGAAAACTCTTTCATCATCACATGCCCAAAGGAACTTTCGCGTAAACCGTCGCATGCCATTTTGGCTTTGTGTAATGCTTCCCGGAACTTTTTTACACGTTGTAAATGATGGCCATATACCAATGATATGATCTAAAAGACTATGGAAATGTGTTTATGGATATTCTTCCCGGTTTTTTGGGATAAGTTTTTGATCCATAAGCCTCTTCCAACTTTAAAAAGATGCTAAAATGGTGTGAAGACACGAATTTAGTTCTTAATTGGGAGAAGTGTCACTTTATATGTAGAGAAGGAATTGTGTTAGGGCATAAAATTTCAAAGTCGGGAATTGAGGTCGATCGTGCTAAAGTTGATGTTATCGCTAAGCTCCCTCACCCGACTACTGTAAAAGGTGTTAGAAGTTTCTTAGGTCATGCAAGATTTTACCGCAGATTTATCCAAGACTTTTCTAAGATTGCTAGACCAATGACTCACCTTCTTGAGAAGGAAACACCGTTTGTGTTTTCTAAGGATTGTATTGATGCTTTTCAAACTCTTAAAAAGAAGCTGACCGAAGCTCCAATCTTAGTTGTCCAGGATTGGAACCTACCTTTCGAACTCATGTGTGAAGCAAGTGATTTCGCGATTGGTGCGGTTTTAGGACAACGAAAGATGAAGCATTTTCAGCCTATACATTATGCTAGCAAGACAATGACTAAAGCTCAAATTCATTACACTACCACGGAAAAGGAAATGCTTGCCGTTGAAATGTTGGTTGTGGTGTACGCTTTCGAAAAATTCCGGTCATACCTCATCATGAATAAAAGCATAGTGTATACGGACCATTCCGCCCTTAAGTACCTTTTTGCCAAAAAAGATGCCAAAGCAAGATTGCTAAGGTGGGTTCTCCTCCTTCAGGAATTCGATTTCAAAGTCGTTGACACGAAAGGAGCTGAAAACCTTGCGGCAGATCATTTATCTAGACTTGAGAATCCTCATAAGGATGCATTAGAAAACAAGAACATAAATGAACATTTTCCTTTAGAAACTCTTGGAGTTATTTCTAGTAAAAATACCCCATGGTTTGCTGACTATGCAAATTTCCATGCGGGGAATTTTATCATCAAAGGAATGTCAACTCAACAAAAGAGGAAGTTTTTTAAGGATGTCAAACATTATTTCTGGGACGATCCCTATCTTTTTCGAACTTGTGCGGATCAAATCATTCGACGGTGTGTGCATGGGCAAGAAGCTATTGATATTCTCAAAGCTTGTCATGAAGGACCCACCGGGGGCCATCATAGTGCCAATCTCACCGCTCGGAAAGTATTTGATGCCGGTTTCTATTGGCCCACAATCTACAAAGATGCCCATGAGTTAGTCAAAAACTGTGACTCATGCCAGCGTCAGGGAAAAATTTCACAACGAGATGAGATGCCACAAAATTCCATCCAAGTGTGTGAAATCTTTGATGTCTGGGGCATAGACTTTATGGGACCATTTCCATCTTCAAGAGGAAATAAATACATCCTCGTAGCTGTTGATTATCTTTCAAAATGGGTTGAAGCCAAGGCGCTCCCCACAAATGATGCTAGAGTTGTAGTTAAGTTTTTAAAATCTCTTTTTGCCCGATTTGGAACACCAAGAGCTATTATAAGCGATCGTGGGACCCATTTCTGTAATGACAAATTTGCTAAAGTAATGTCTAAGTATGGGGTCACTCATCGTCTAGCTACCGCTTATCACCCTCAAACGAGCGGTCAAGTGGAGGTGTCAAATCGCGGTTTGAAACGTATTCTAGAAAGGACGGTTGGAGAAAACCGTGCCTCATGGTCAGACAAATTAGACGATGCTTTGTGGGCATTTCGTACTGCTTTCAAGACACCAATTGGTTGTACGCCTTACAAGCTTGTTTATGGAAAGTCTTGTCATTTACCAATCGAGTTAGAACATAGAGCATACTGGGCTTTAAAACATGCTAACTTCGATCTTAAAACCGCGGGTGATCACCGGAAGCTTCAACTAAATGAACTTAATGAGCTTCGTGATCAAGCTTATGAGAATTCTTTGATTTATAAAGAGAAGACGAAGAAGCTTCACGACTCAAAGATCAAAAACCGCATTTTCAATGTTGGTGATCGAGTTTTACTCTTCAACTCTCGTCTAAAGATATTCTCAGGAAAGCTTAAAACTCGTTGGTCAGGACCTTTCACCATCACCAAAGTTTTTCCATACGGAACCATTGAGTTATCTCAACCTGATGGTCCAAACTTTAAGGTGAATGGTCATCGTGTGAAGCACTACTTCGGAGGGGACACACCAACCATGGTTGTCCCAGATCTCCAGACTTTCCCTAAGGACGAATGAATTCAGGGATCGAGTCAAGCTATGTGACTCGGTTACCAAAAACAAAGCGCTTCGTGGGAGGCACCCCATGTTTATCCATTTTCTATTTTTCTTTCTTATTTCTAATGTGTTGTGAGGAGGCTTGTACTCTTCCGTTCTTTGTGTTTGTTGTTTGTACTTGTGATTGTTTGCAGGATTGAACCCAACTTTTCTGAAGACTCTCGTGTTCGGTGTTTTGTCCTGGTCCACTCGAGCTTTCTAGCCTTTGATTGCCATTAGTTTGGGGAAATCTGATATCCTAAAGATTATTATCGACTAACATTTATCTTTTAGCACACTTGATAAACGGCTAAAGATTTTTGTGATACTCTCTTCATGTTTTAGTTATGCATTAGACTTTTTGAGTTCTAGTATGGGGTTTTTAAGTCTTAGGCTAGGTCAAATACTGAGTTATGTTTGATTTTAGTATGGGGTAGTATATCTTCGATATTATCTTGCCTACTTTTACCCGTTGTTCTCACGTACCCCGTTTTCCCACCAAAATTTTTCAAAAATATGAAAATTTTTAAAAATTTTCAAAAATAAAATAAGTGTTTTTGTCACAATTTTGACTTTCTTGCTGGGTAAGAATAAGAGTAAATTTTGACCCGATCGAGCGTGTTGAGTTCTAGCTTGTTCCTTAACTTTTAGGCTAAGCGTTCGCAATTATCGCGAAGAACAAAAAATGATAGAGTTAAGTATGAGTAGGATGCTAAACAATGATTATTTGGAAATCTTAAGAGCTCATGTATGTAACTTGTTGCTTTTTCTCCCATAAGCTCTTAACCGGATTAATATACGTGCTGTTTTTGGAGATTAAACTTAAATCAATAAATTTTTATGTAATATATAGCAAAAAAATTTTGTCTTAGTTCAAATTTATACTTGAATTTTTCAAAAAGAAGTCTTCTATATAAAAATAAATAAATAAATAAATGATAAAATGATAAAAAAATATAATAATAAAAGTTATGGGCTGATAAAAGTTTACTACCTCTTGCCGGCTCACAACCGATGTGGTAGTCTTCTAAAAGAAAGCCCATAGCAAGAATAAAAATCCGAGACTGATAAAAGTTTGATGCATCTTGCCGGCTCACAACCGATGTTGCAGCCTTCTAGAAGGTCGAGGGTTACAATTGCATAAATGTCTAAATAGTTAAATTAAATTAATAATTGACTTTTTTTTATTAAATTCAAATATGCTTTTGCACTTTGACTATTCTATTTTATAAGCTATGTATATCCGAGAAACTTGAGAATTTTTTAAACCTAAGGTCCGTGAGTCCCGATACTAGTCTATGTGGGGTGTCAAAAGCCTGGTCACTTAGCCGTAAGTTTGGGATGTGCCAGACGAAGTCGCTACATGGGATTGAATCTCGCCTTTAACTCATTATTCTTGGTGGACGCTAAAGCATAGTTTGTTGCAAAAGTTGGATCCATGGTTGGAAATTCAAGATAGCACATCACTTATGATATAATAATTGTCGGCGAGTAAAAAGTCCACAAGTTGCAAAATATGAGTAGTGCTTGCACCTTAATGATTTTAGCTGTGATTTTGTTTTTAGCTTGGTTTTGGATAAGTGAAAAGTTCGAGGGTCGATGATTGTATCTCTTGGGATTCTCGGATCGAAATGCATCTTGTTCCATGATCCCTAATAGTTATGGAAATAACGAAAGTCGAAATAAAATTATAAAAAAAAGTTTTAGAAAAATAGGAAACATGGTGTTTTATAACTTGTGACTTCTTAATTCTCCCAATAAATAACTTTACTACTTCTTAAAGGATTAGTTTGGGGAGGTTTTGAGGTATTTGGTTATAGAGCATGTAATATTGCGTGAGGACACGCAATCGTTTAGTTTGGGGAATTTTGATATGTGTGAAAACACATATCATTTTTAATCAAAAATGACCCTTAAAAGGCAAAATTATGCATAAAATGTTTGTATATTGCTTGTTTTGTCTTTTTGATTGTGTAGGTACGGATAAAGCAAAAATCATAAGAAAATGGTAAAAACCGGACAAACACGGACACGGGAATGGAAGAGCACGCAAAGAGCCGTGAGAATGCTATCAAAAGTCAACTCAAGTCAACCTTCAGTCAATCATGGTCAAGCTACAAAATGACAAAAATCCTAAAGTTACCAAACTAGTCCCTTATCATTTACCATATTACAAATTAAACCCTAACCCTAACGGTCGTTATCTCTTTACATTATAAGAGAATCATATCGTTATTCTGATTAATAACCCAAGCCCAAAACCTACAATACCCAGCCCAAACTTTTCATATAAGCCCGGTTCAAAATGAATTTAAACGCCCCCTCTTATAAATAAAAAAGGGCGGGAGAAACAGTTTTTACTGTTCATCTCCTTCCCTAAATTACCATGGGTTAAAAAGTGAGGGCAAATGCAAATTAATGACGTGGAAGTTCAATTCAAGTGATATGGTACACCTTGGCAGCAACAAACGTCACTCATGAGTTTTGATTGGCCAAACCCAACAAAGGATGCCACGTGAGCTTGAGAAGAAACACACAGGAGGATTGATTTTTGTGCTATATCACTCACAGAAGTAACACTAAGGTGTCACATCATGGATTGCCACGCTGGCAATCCGTGTGACAAAAAATCTAATCCAACGGTAAATAAGTTGGATCCAATGATTGAAGAGTGATCAAGTCTTGGGTGGAACGTGAAGCATAGTATTTTGCAAAAATGTTGATCCATGGTTGAAATTCAAAATAGCACACTCACCTAAGATATAATAATTGTCGGGAATGAAAAGTTCACAAGTTGTAAATATGAGTAGTGTTAGCATCTTTACTGATATTTAATTATGATTTCGTTTTAAGCTTGGTTTGGAGCAAGTGAAAAGTCAGGGGACGATGAATTTATCCTTTTTGAGGTATTCTCGGATCGAAATGCATCTTGTTCTATGATCCCAAACAGTTATGTAAATAACGAAAGTCGAAATATTCTAAATTTGCTATAAAAAAAGAAGGAAAAAGTTTTAAAATGGGAAAATAGGGTGTTTTATAACTTGTGACTTCTTAACTCTCCCCACAAAAGTCTTTGCTACTTTTCAAAGATTTAGTTTGGGGAAGTATTGAGGTATTTGGTTATAGAGCATATAATATTGCGTGAGGACACGCAATCGCTTAGTTTGGGGAATTTTGATATGTGTGAAAACACATACCCATTTTATATCAAAAATAGCCCTAAAAAGACAAAATTGTGTTTAAAATGCTTGTATATTGCTTGTTTTGTCTTTGTGATTGTGGAGGTACGGATATTGCAAAAATCACAAGAAAACGGTCAAAGCCAGACAAGCACGGACACAAGACGGAAAAGAATGTACAAGAGCCGAGGATTTAATAGCAAGAAAGGTCAAAAGTCAACTCCAGTCAACCCTTGGTTAACCAAAGTCAACTCACTAAAAGAAAAAAACCTCCAAAATCCCACAAAAGCCCTTAATGTTAAATCATAATACACAAAAAACCCTAAAACCCTAAAACCCTAACACCGTTATCCCTTTTATACTTAAGAGATAACAGTCATTATCTACATATAAACCTAAAACCATATCCTGTTAACCAAAACCCCAGCCCAAATCCAACGTCCTTGGCCCAAACCCTTTCTATAATCCCAAAGTCAAACGAAGAAGGCCCGGGTCAAAATTAAATCAAACACACCCTTGTATAAGTTTTCACGCGGGAAAAAATAGTTTTTACTGTTCATGTCTTCTTCATAATTTTCCTAAGTCAAATCAAAGGGCAAATGCAAATTGGATACGTGGCTTAGTAATTCAAGCACCAAAAGACATGTTGGCAGAGTTACACATCACCAAACGCTCCCATTGGTGGAAACCTCCAAGGAGAATGCCACGCGGATGAAGAAAACACACCAAGGACTAGTATTTTGCACTAAAAGTGATCCAACGGTTCAAATTATGACTCAATGATTGGAATTTATTCAAGGGCTGAGATCAAGACAAGGGGAGCGGGGCAAGAGACCTAGAAGCTTCATCTCTGGGCTATAAATAGCCATTCACATTCACACACAATCTGTTCTTCTTTTTACCTTTTTAGTTTTTAGCTTAAAATGTAATTTTCAGTTTTTAAACCTTAGCTTATACAATTTACTTTTTCAGCTTATTGTAATCTCATTTTTAGTATCTTGTAATCACTTTTCAGTTAATAAAATAATCTTGGCTTTCATAATCTGTCTTTAATTTTCAGCTTTTTAAATAACTCTAGTGCTTTTGTTCACTGTTTGATAAGCTTCTAATAAGCTCAATATAAGCTCTCTAAGTCTCTAAGCTTAGATTGAGTTCAAATAAGTCATATAATCTACTTAAATTTAAAAACAAAACCAGTTAATACCTTTGCTTGATATGGATTTTAGCTTTTTAGATGATAAGCTTACAATGGAAGAGCTTATTGGACCCTACCAGCTTATCCTTGGATAAGCTGGAGCTTGTAGACAGCTCATTTGAGCTTATTGAGCCTTTGTTTAGCTAAGGCAGCTTGTAAGTTACTATTTCCATTTCTGTCTTAATTTTCAGCTTATAAATTTCTTAATCTGCTTATACTCTTGCTTATTTGAGCTTAATTCTGTTTCATTATGCTTATTAAGTAGATTAGATTATCTGTTTTCATATTATGTAGCTTAGATCTTATAATTTGTCACTTTGTCTTTAAAAATCATAAAAATCCAAAAATAAGTAGCTTAGTTAATAGCTTATTGTTCTGCTTATTTGTTAGCTTAAATTTGATCATTAGGTTCAATTATAGCTTGTAGTCATCTGGTAATTGCAAATCTAGCTTTAGATTTCTTTTTCATAAGCTTAATTGGATTTAAAATGGTTAAAGGGGTGTTTGGGTCAGCAGCACTAACCATAGGTTAGTGCTGTTTTTGGCTCTTTGGTCTTTTGTGTTTATTTTAAATCTCAAATTTAGGTTAGTTCAAGCTGTTTTTATAAGTTAGATTTGTGTTAGTTAAGTTTTCAATAGTTAGTATCATAAAAGCTCAAATCTGTCTAGTTTTAATTGCATTATTAGCTTATTTCAGTTTTAGCTTGTGTCTTTGCTTAATTTGCATCTAGGCTTGAGTTAAAAGAGTGTAGAAGTCATTTAAAATAGGTCTGCATTGAAGGTTTTTAGTTTTGGTCTATATGCATGTCAACTGCATCAGCAGTTTTTAAAGACAAAAAGTTTTTTTTTAATCTTTAATTTTCAGAGGGTAAGAGTTAGAGTTAGGGTTTGATTTTTTAGGTTATAAATAGCTTATATATCATAGTCCATTAGTTAAAATTTACTTTTTCATAATTAGCTTATTTTCTCATCTGTTTTTAGCCTTTAAAACCTGCATTTTCATTTTCAAAAACCAAGACAAAAATCAGCAGCAGCTGAGTTTTTCAGTTATTTTCATTCAGCTTTTTCATTAAGTAATTGATTTTCAAAATCATTTTCAAAAGTGGCTTTTAGAAGCTTGTTAGTAGTAGTTTAAGCTAGTATTGCTTATTAGTGCATTAGGATCCTAGAGCTTATTGAAAAATAAGCTCAAAGATCCCTTTAGGGACTGTTTGGTTTCATAGTTTCCATTAGTGCTTATTTAGATTTTATAGCTTATTACTTCTAAGTCTTAGCTTAATTTTTACCTCAATTAGTTTAATAGGTTAGCTTAAATTAGTCTTTCAGCTTATTAAGTCAGTAGGGTTAGAATTGTAGCTTTTTCATAAAAACCAAAAACACCAAAAACAGTAGCCTGTAGTTTTCTTTTTATACTTTTTAAGTGCTTATTTGTTTTTCAAATTATTTTTGGTTTGCTGTTTCAAGAAGCTTGTTATCTGAGTTTTAAGAAGTTGTTAAGTTTTAAGCCATAAGTTTCCATTAGCTCATAGTAAATTAAGCTCAAAGTTGCTTCTAAGGGCCTGTTTGGTTATTAGTTTTAATAAAAGAGCTTATTTAGTCTTCTAGCTTATTGCTGGCTTATTTTTAGTTCTGTTTAGCTCATTAGCTTAGGTTTAGCATATTATAGCTTATTCAGTCTTAACTTTAGCTTATTTAGTCTTCTAGCTTATTTAGTTTAAGAAAAACTCCAAAGATAGTTAAGTAGTAACTGTCTAGTTTTAAGCTGTTTAACAGCTTATTTAGTGCTTTTCATAAAAAGTTTCTTTTATTAAAAGTGCTTATTTTTAGCTTTTCTACAACTTTGCTTTTATAAGTTTTCAAAAAAAGGGAAGGTGGAAATCGGGGGTGAGCAAGACTCGAACCCCCGACCTCAACACCCTCAACCCTTTATAGCAACACACCACACACCTCACTACCAACGCGCCCTGGGGACTTTTTCATTATACATTTGCAAAATTAATTATTAGTATACGTTTTCCCTTTTTAGCTTTATAAGCTGTTATAGCTTATTCCATAAGCTGTGTAGTTAAGCTTATTTTTCCTAGGTTCTATTTAGTTCAAGCTATTTTCTGTATTTTTTTAGAATTTTTATTTTACGTTTAGTATTTTTAAACATTTACTTTTATTACAAACTTAAAAAATCATAAAATAGAAAAAAATAATCAAAAAAATATAAATCTTTTTTAGGAAAATTTTCTTTTATCCATGAAAGTTTCTAAAAAGAAAATTAGTTTTGCCTTGTTAGGTGTTTTTAATTGCCAAAAATTTCATTTAAAGAACGGGATTCGTTTCCGTTCTCGTTTTTCGTGTTTTTAAGCTCATTTTAATTCCGTTTTTGTTCTAGTTTTCTTTAAACTTACTTTTTAGTCAATTAGAGTCTATTTAAAAAGAAAAATTCATTTTAGGTTTAATTTTGGAAATTTAGGGTTTTTAACTGCCGTTTAGGGTTCCCGTTTTGCATTTTAGTTAAAGTTTGATTTCCTGTTAATTGTTTTTGAGCTTAATTGTTATCATTTGCTTATTTTAATTTGTAGAAGTAGATAATCAAATCAATCTTGGTTACCAATTCAAATCATTGTCCGAACAACAAACGTGGTTTCAATTTCACAAATCGTTGGGGAATAACGACCCAGGAATCATACTTCCCGGTTAATATACGTATTATTATATATATTATCGTGTGATTTTTCTAATTACCTTTGTCCTCAAGGGTAGCTTGGGAATTTTCTATCATGTGATATTTTATTATTACGTGAGTTGGTTTAATACGAATCAATTTTTGGCGCCGTTGTCGGAAATTTGTGATTAAGATTCTTTCGTTTGAAGTTTGTTGATCGTGATTTGAAGACCCTTTCGTTTTCGAAAGTTTTGGTTTTGTTAAAAATAAAAAAAAAGTAAAAATATTTTTCTTTTCTTTTTAGTATAAGTAGAAGATTAAAAACAAAAATACAAAAATAATTGCTCTTTCAATTTTTCTCGTTAATGTGTGAATATAAAAAGTTACAAAGTTGGTAAAAGAACACCAACAAATAATACCTTCAATTGAGGTATTATCCATAATAAGTTTCCAACTCGAATAAAAGATTTAAAAACTTACCATTTGTGTCACTTACGAAATACGGCTCACCTTAAAAAGTAAAATTTTTAAGAGCTACCGTGAAGTAAGTTTGATTATTTGGTTCAAGTTGTCTTTCTCGTTGTCAGATTGTGAATAAACTTTTGAAAAATCAAAAAATATTTTATTATTTTTCTATTTTCTTTAAATAGTGCATGCGCACTAGACGTTCTAATTATCCTAATAATTCAAACGTCACAATTCCAAGACGTCGGAGAAGGAGTGTGTCATCATGTCACATGTTTGTTGTGCAAGAAGGGGGTTTTAGATGCCATGGCTCCTTTAAAAGTTTCTTCTAAGTCCCCCAGGATGAGGCTGGTCATCCTGGTAAGACTTTCAAGTATTTTATCAAATGTCCAGGAGGAGTCTGGTTAGATGCCTTGGATAAGGTCGTGATTGACGGGCTGGATGCAACTTTAGGGAGCTTGCTATTCCTCCTGAGGATAATTCTCAAAAGGAGGCAGCTTTTTTGGATGCAGACTCGTAATTTAGCAATGGTAAGTCTTCTAGCTCTTTGTTGTGTTTTTGCACTTTTTGTAAAGTGTTTTTATTCGTGTTTTTCCCTGTATGATCAATGTAATGGAGTTGATGAGGAAAGGAGTATTACTGTTATAGTTGGAGAGCTTCAGGGCGCCCCTTCACACCACTTTATGAAGCCTCAACTGATTCTTGTTTTAGTCGATATCGACGAGGTCATTTTTAGTGATCAAGTGTTGGAGCTTTTTTTTTTTTTTTTATAGGAGATTTGTGTTTTTTATATATTTATTTTTTTTTCCCCCCCCACAGGTGAATCTTGTGACTACCCAATCTAAACGCCCTAGACTATTTTGATCTCGAACATTTCCTAGAGTCCTAGACCGTACATAAAGTTCTTACTTGCGATTAAGGATTGATACCTTAACGTTCTTACCCAACACCCAACGTTGAGATCGCCTTCCTATCTCGACGGTGAACAGAGTGATTAAAAAAGCTGAAGTGGCCTCTTCGTTATGCTGACCTGCTTTTCCTCTGTAACATTAGGTTAGGCTTTACGTCACACCAACAATTCCTTATATTTGTGTGCAATATCACTACGGACAGGGGAATGAAAGCAACCTTGAGGGAAAAGACAAGTAAGTTGAATTTTCCACAGGTGTCAATGAAGATTTTTTTTGAGTTACTGGATTGGTGTGGATTCCACGAGATTAGTTGATTGGCCAAAAATTTTCCTTTATAACGGTTTGTCGTATTATAAAGTGTTGCCACTGATCAGTGACCGAGTCAGTAATAAACTTGACTTGCCTTTGTATTATCTTCATTGGAAGAGATTAAAGGCTTTATAAGAAGCCGCTCAGGCATTAAAAATATTTTTCTTTAGGCATTGTGCTTATAAACATCATCTTCTAACTGTTTAATGAGTTACTATGTAATTTGATTCTATTTTCACTCAGTCTTGTTGTATTTTGCAACAACTTCTAATGAAAATTCATCTTTCCAGAGAGTATTTTGATTTTCAATTTTTGTGAGCCTTATGCTGGAAGTAGTGAATATGCTAGGTATTATCCTTTTGTAAGATCTATGAATCAGCTTATCTAGTGTTGCAAATTACGTTCCAATGAGCCTGTAGGCTGAATGGAAATACTTTTATCTATATGATATAGAGTGCGCTCTTTCATTTGATCTTCTCACAGGGGTTTCCATATGTCAGTTTCTAACATGCGACGACTTGTCGTACGTACACTAATCTTGGTGCGACGTTGTCGCATACAGGATCCTGATTGGAACAATAGATTTCTTTTGATGGACGCGTCTCCACCTACAAATAAGTCACTCGTTTTGTCCAAAATTCCATATTCTTAGGCATTACTTTGGGTGGAATTGTCAAGATGGAAGTCGCGCTAGTTGAGAAGTACACTGTTTTTTTGTCTAGATTTTCTTTCTAAACTACTTCCAAAATGCTAAAATAACAAAAGAAGCAATTAAGTACCATATTTGAGGCCAAATTTGCAAGATTATAGGGGTTCTAAAAAACCCAAAAAATGTATAGAAATACACCCCTCATCAAGTACCATAGTTCTTCTATAAGTAGCTTACTTACAAAAAAGTACTTTAGTGAATAGTTATTTCAATATTCACACTTTTTCGCAACCACACTTTTTATACATGTAATATACTTCCTTGTAATTTGCTTTATTTTCTTTTAGAATTTCTCAACCCATATTACAAGTCTGTTACTTGAAATAGTGTATTCTGAGTGAGGAGACACTTTGTCAGATCTTAGTGACTCTGATATTTTTTTTGTAGTTGAGGAACTTTACTCATTGACATACGCCTCATACACTTTTAGAGTAAAGTGTTTCTATATTTGGTCTTCTACATCCCTGAAGCTTGTTGTTGGTTGAGCTTTGTACAACACTCACTCAAGTTCTAGCTCAATGAAGCTCTAGCTCAGGCTCACTAAAGTTCTATCTCCATGAAGCTCAGGCTCACTAAAGCTGACTCGTTGAGTGTATTTAATTAGGGACTGGTTCTACACTTAGTATATTTTATGTTCAAATCCTAGTTGGAAACCACTGGGCACTGAATTTCTCCCACATACAAGTCTCGACTGACAAAACTTTCATTCATTATTCACGTGTTTGTAAACCAAATGTGAGGACACTAGAGACAGGTGTGGACACGTGGTCAATCGACGACGAGTGTAACATTGTAAATGTACACGCAATATGTTTCGAACATATAAGAGTAGTTGTAGCAAGGAATTTTTCATTAAGTAGTTTGCCTTGAATGTTTTACATCATTTCCAGGTTATAAGATGAATGTGTTGAAAGGGTGCGATTTTTGAAATGGTAAAGTTGTAATGCAGACCTAGATGTAGCCTTACTTTAAGTTGGAGACGTGCCAGGGTAGTGACACATCATTGCCATGTGTTTTTGTAAGCAGGTAGGAGCCGTTAGGGTTTGCTTGCTAGACCGTGTATGGGCCTTTCCTAGTAGGTGTCATCTTCCCTATGTCTGCTACTTTGCTGACTTTTTTCTTTCTAAGAACGTGGTCTCTAGGTTTGAATGACACTGGATGGACCTTTTTGTTGTAGTGTTTTTCCATTCGGTGTTTCGAATGTGTTATATTAATAGTTGTGTTGTTGTGTTTTTCTTACAGGAGGTCGAGACTTAGCCTTAGAGATTCCTCGTTGTCCTCCTGGTTGATCATGGCAGTTCGTGCTATTAGAATGAGTATTTCAATACGTAGGATTGCCTCAGTTCCATACACTAGATTGAATGGTGTTTCTTTAGGCAATGTCCGATGAGCCCATATGACGTTGAACAATTTAAATCATTTAAAACCATTTTAAGCTTGTTAGTGATAATTTTACTAATAGTTTTATAAACAACTTTGCAATAGGATCCAAGCCTATAATCAACAACTCTTTTAGGCGAAATAACTTTAGGAGCTAAGGAAATGATAGTAGCATTGAACTCACCAAGCATTTTACGACTTGAGAAAAATTCCTTGACAACAGAGCAATTATCCTTTCCAACCACCTTCCAAGCAGGTTTTGAAGAACTTGGATGTATAGCTATCAAGACTAGAAGCCTTGTTTTGTGGTGAAAAGGCTGCCAATGTCTTCAATACGGAAAATTACATCATATGTACCAAGAAAAGTCTTAAAATTATCCACAAACTTTAGAGCAACATCACTACCATGAAAAGAGTTCCCAAAGTCGTCATTCACCACATCAATCCTATTCTTGCTAACTTTGCCTTTCACCATATTGTGAAAATAAGAGCTATTAAAATCCCCGTCTTTCATCCACTTAATTTTAGTTTTTTGTTTCAAAATCATTTCTTCATCTAAAACAACAGTGTTATAGGCAGCTACCAATTCTTCTCCTCTTAAACTGTCAATAGAGGGATCTATATTCAAACTCTCTTGAACTCTAGCCAATTCATCCTTTGAAACCTTAACCTTCACACAAACATTACCATTTTTCCTATTTAAATCTCTTATATGTTTCCTCAAAAACTCCAGTCTCTTTGCTAACACAAACATAGCATATCCCTTAATAGGTACATTCTAATTGTCTTTCATAGTATCTATGAACCCCTCTTTATCTACGAAGTAATTTATAAACCTAAAAGCCTTTACATTTCCTACCTTTAACCTCATGCACAATTAAAATAACAGGGGAATGGTAAGAGGAGGTGAAAGGAAGGAAACTAGCATAACATGAGGGGTAATGTTCCATGAAATGATCATTACCCATAACTTTGTATAACTTTTTAAGGAGGCCTTTACTTGGATCCCTCATTTTTTGAACCAAAGTATAAAAACATTCAAGTAATCCTTATATCTTCTTGATTCAAGGCATCCACACAATTTCTAAAGTCTTGAACTTCATAACTCTTAACACCCATACCATTTGAATTCTCATTAAAATTAAGAATAACATTAAAGTCTCCTAGTAAAGCCCAAGGATAGCCACCAGCAATGTTTTTATGTTTCATAAGGTTTTTCCAAAGAGCTCTTTGATCCCTAATATAACTTTCTCCATACATAAAAAAGACACACATTTCCTTCTTATCACTAACCCATTTAACCAATAAGTGCATTACTTGGTTGGTTTGAGACAATAATTGAGTGCTTATAAAAGCAGGATCCTACCCTACAATAATTCCACACCCCTTATTACTATCTATTAAATTTAAAACCCACTTCCATCACCAAAAACCTCATTACAAATTTATTAATTTTTTTACTTAATTGAGTTTCTATAATAACACATATATTAATACTATTACTTTTAATAAGACTTTTGACCTTATTTTATTTAAGTGAATCACACATCCCCTTAATTTTCCATGAAGCTAGTTTTATCACCATTTTTAAAAAAGTAAGGAGGAAGATGCAATATTACCTTGCATCTAAGTATCATTAACCTCAACCATATTTGAAACCACATTCTTTGTCATGAATTTAGCACTGCCAAAAGTTTCCTTAGCAACTTCATCCTCCATGTTGTCCATAACTCCTTCATCAAAATGCTCCTTAATCATGCTATCTACTTTTTTACTAATCAAGGCCTCAAAGTGTTAGATCATTTCCTCTGTCCAAATGTTTTTAACCTTATCAGTTAAAACTTGTTTAGAGTAGAAGAATAATTCTACTTCAGCCAACTGTTTTTCCTTAACTCTTGAGAGGTTCACCTTTATAAACTTCATCACATGTCTTCTTGAATGCTTGATTTTTTTTCATTCCTGATTCTTTCATAATTCCTTAACACTGTTTGTAATCATTTTCTTTAGCAACCATAATCATATTCTTATGCCTATAGCTAATATCCTTTTGCAATTTTGATATCCTTTATTTTAATGCTTCAATCATATTATTCTTCACTTTATCAGTACATTTTCCTTCATAACAAATTTTAAAATCATTTGACCATATTTTCTTATCATTAACAGAAATTTTCATTCCCAAATCACATGTCAAATTGATTTTGTTCTTTATTTGAAACCAATCCTTACCTCCCTCTTCCACTGTATCATCTGCTAATACATTAAAACTATTCTTGGTTCTAATAACATTATGCTCATTTGTCTATTCATCTCATTATTATTCTTTACTTTATTACTCCTACTTTCATTGTTTTTATCCATCATTACTTGTAGTTCATCTACTACTTGCATACCATTCACAGGAACATACTTCATATCATTACCATCATTGCTTGCTCTCTAAAACATACCACCTTTGCCACTCATTCCACATCTTCCCCTACCATTATAGTCGTTCTATACCCGTAACCACTACCACTATTCTTCTTACCATAAAATTTACTTGTGCTAGCACCATTCCTAACAGGCCTTCTCACATCTCGCCATTCTTCATTAGTTTTTTTATAATCCACCATCTTTGAGACATTTTGGGCTTTCTTTTTAGCCTTTTTAACCTTCTCTTCATTAGTCATTTCCCTACTACTATAATTCATGTACTCATGGCCAAACACCCTACAATGAGTGCACAAGGGTGGTTTCCAAACATCTTCAACCCTTAAATTCATAGATCTCCCTAAATTCTTGTAACAAATTTCAACGCTACCAGCCAGCTCTTTTAAGGCATCAACTTCAATAAGAACTCTTGAAAAACTAGCTCTCCTATAAGCCTTTTCACACATAGACGTTGTTATCCTATCCATAATGATTAGATTCCCTATTCTACTTGCAATCTTGCTAATGCCATGAGTGTTTCATGCTTCTAGATGTACATTCACGATCTTCACCCATAATGGCACCTTTGTTGGCTTAGGTTTCTCCATACATAAACTAGCTTCCTATTTATGTACAAATAGAGGTAAACTATCAACAAGCAAGGCCTATTTAAGGATAAAATTCATACCCTTTTCAATCTTAAACTCAAGGAAATACAAACCACTCTCATTAATAATGATCTCAACCAACTGATGAGCCCTCCACATTCTTCTAGGATGGCTTGGTATTTCTTTGTAACCCATCTTCAACCCAACAAAATATCCCACAAGTGTCAATTCCCATTCCTTACTCCCTTCTTCAATGACATGATCCATATCAACCACTTCCCTACGTTGCTCATTAATTCTCGCAGGCACCCTAGACAGTTTATTTCTCCCACTAACAATCATACCTTGAATAGCACTAACAAAAGACAAAGGCCTCTTTCCATTACTACTATCAAGATAAGATTTGGTCTAAGGTTGTGCTTAAGAAAAACAAGGAGATTAATAAATAAGGGACTGTAAATGATTCAGAAATAGGAGAGAGTGTCGGACAAGGATGAACGAAGATATCACTAACGAAGAATATGCAAATATGTTGATAAATGCCAGAATTAACAACAAATTTGACAAAAAAATCATCATAAGTGAAGATATATTCACAACAAACATTCCTCAACTATAGAAGTTCATTAAGTTCAAACCACTAATGTACAAAAAATATGATTTATACTCCCTTATGACATGTTACGACAAGTTTCATCCACCAATCTCTAGAAGTCTAATGTTTGAGGAAAACAATAAAAGATTCCTTGAAAAAGGCATCCATTTTGAAAAGTTTGTTCTTGATATATTAAATCCTAGTCTATACAACCTAGAAGCATATTTGGGAATAATTAAATTGGATAAAGATGCAAGAAGCTTCTTTAGTAAGAGTAAAAGAAAAGCTTAACAATGTCATGAAGTCTACACAACAAGCAACATCATGAACTTCATCGATGTTGATTTTGATCATTTATGTATTGAAGGCTTCATCAACCACCTCATAAAAAGAGCTAATGGTTTGGACTACCGATTTACTGAAGCCGACTATGAGAACTTACATCCTCAATACATTGACGACTTGTACCACTCTCGTATAAGTTACTGACACAGACAAGGAAAGGACCAAGACATCAAAGATTCACTAAAAAAATCTTTATGAGGTCTCAAGTAACTATGGTACACGTCAAAGACTTCCAAATAGGAGTTGAAAGGTCACAACGAAAGGTGAACTTAACTCCTTCAATGCTCACCTTTGTAGGAATTCATAATAAACACTTAGGGGATAAGAGATTGATGTAGATGGACGAGATAAAGAGTACTTTATACATGTACGCTAAAGTAGGTTCAAGAAAATATAGAACCAATGATGGATCAAGATCTTCGTAAGATATCTGCTATTGAAGACGTTGATAAGAAAGTCTGGCTCAGATTAGTTGCCTAATATGTTGGTGAAAAACTTAAGCTTCGCGAATTATGGAAGCAATTGGAAAAATATCTTGGATATCAAAGTCGAGTCAACAAGTTGCCTATCAATAAAAGACCATAATGATCTACCCTTAGTGGGAGATTGTTAGATCATAGAAAAGTGTAAATCATAAACTTATGGTTTCTTATGTAATAGTGATAAGGTGATTGTGTTACTTTTGTTTTCTACGAGACGTCTACCCTCGCATAACTTGTATAGATGTGAGGGTTAGCTCACACGCATGTATGCTTGGGTATAAATACCATGTACCTTAAAGGTATTAAGGTGTGAGTCAATATGATATCTTGCAAGAATTTTAACATTTCTCTCTCACTTTCTCTCTTTCGTTAAGATAGTGTCTACACCCACTATCTCTCTCTAGTTTAACATTGCTTCAGGTTAGATCTAGTCATTACATCTATAACAAATATGCGTTACTTTTATCTGTCAGCATAAACAATAAAATATTTTACACATTTGATGTTATCATTTAATTTTAATAACGCTAAATTTCCATCCTCGCTCTGTTGCAGGACGCAAGTTTACATGATTTTTTTCATTACACGAACATTCTTTAGATTTAATTTATGGATCATTTTTGAAATCGCTAGGTAATAACAAGTACTATTTTTGTAACTTTTTCGTTACACATACATTCCACAAATTAAAACCTAGGTAATGTGTTTGTAATCGCGAGTGTTCGTTACACAAACAATCCCTGAATTTTAACCTAAGGACCGTATCTATAATCGCAAGTAAATGAAGAGACATTTTTTTGGAAATTTAAGGACTTTTTTTGCAACACACGCAAATCGAAGGGACATTTTTGTAACTTTTTGTTATAGAAACTGTCCTAAGATATACTAGAGGGAAGGTTTCTATAATCAAGAGTAAACAATAAAGACATTTTTGGGAATTAAATGTTTTCATACTTAGTACTGTCAAGCTAAGAGTTAGTACTGCTCAAAGTTACAACTGCAAGTACTAACCAATTAGTACTAATAGAGTAAGTTAGTAATGCCAGTACTAACTTAACACTGCTAAAGGACTTAAGACTGCTGCATGAAGATTAAAGACTGCTAAAGAGATAAAGACGTATGAAGTGATATGTATTGACTTATTCAGAGTATATTCTATTTTGTTAGAAAGATATGTATAAGATTAGAATTATAAAAGATTTGTAGTTATCTTGTAAAGGACTTCTTAGTGTATAAAAGGAGATCCTAGGTTATGATGTTAGGTATGATTCATAGACATTTATGATGTATAGCTTCAAGGTTGTAAACCCTAGTACTACATAGAGTACTCGTATTATTGATAATAATATTGGAGCTTTTCAGTAATATCATTGTTCATACAGTTTACTGTTTCATTAATATTCTTCTAAGTATTAAAGAGTAGATTACGCATACTCTTTAGTATTCATAAAGTTTCTACCATAGTTGTTTTGGATTTATCCAAAGTAACTTAACCTTTATAAGCTAAGGAATAGATCTTAGATTGGGATCAACAAGTGGTATCAGAGTCTGTGTTCTGAAACTTTGATCTAGAAGAAACTAACAAAAAAAACTCTTTACTCACAAGGAAGAGATGGATCTAGAAACTGCTCAAATCACTACTACTGCAAAGTTGCCCATTCTCAAACATGGTGATTATGATATGTGGAGGCTAATGATTGAGCAATACTTTTAAGTACAAGACTATGCTCTATGGAATGTCATAGAAAATGGAAACTCATTCAAACCAGCAACTCAAAGAACAAAAAATGCTGAAGGTACCTCAACTT
>BQNB010035154.1:0-51074 GCA_026074375.1 Tanacetum coccineum | reverse complement strand
AACAATCCACATTAGATCTTATAAATACATAGCTTCGATAATCCATATCTATAAACGCACTACATTAGATCTTTGTGAAATGAAAATAAAACTAATTATAACTTTTCTAAATCTTGTTAATACGGGTTGCTTATCAAAACAATTTAAAATTTAACATCCTGAAAATATATAAACATTTAAAGCGCGCGGGTATAATTTTTGAAATATTATTATGACTTTGTGAACAGAAAATGACACAAACTATCGACCTTCTTTATTCATTTGTATCCATGAACAATTCACATTAGATCTTATAAATACATAACAAATCGCAACTAAGATTTATTTGAACAGTTAAAATTAATTAAAACTTTTACGAATCTGTTAATAACTTCAAGTTGTTTATCAAAATATGGCGAACCCTACTTGTCGTAATAATATAAGTTCATGTGAAGCGCGCGAAACATAATTTTGAAATCTCATCCTTTGTGAAGAGAAAATGATACCATATACACAAACTCGAAAGGCCTAATGTATATACTTTAAGATGCAACTCTAGAAAGTTGGTACATTTTCATCGGTCGATTTGGTCACATTAGTTATGCCTGCTTTGGTGCATCACATAACTCAATTGAAGGTTTTATACTTTTATAGCTTGTTGGTTTTTGTTGTGATTAGTTGGCATGTTTGGAGATGGACTCATATCGGATGAAGAATCTTGTGCAACTTCTATCCAAACAATGATAGCATCTTTTTCCATGAAAATGGAATTTTTTTCGGGGGACAACATCGCTTGAATTTGATCAAATTCAGAGGGGAAGTCTTCATCGTTGAAGTAAATAAATTTGGCACTCATCTCTTTTAGTATTGTAATATAATATGTTTTGGTAAATGGGTGTGAGTATTTATAGTAGGCTTACAATATTAAAGAAAAATACAGATACATTATTACGTATGGTGAATGAGAGTTAGAAAATGCTAGTCGGTGAGTCCCGTCATTTATGTAAGTTTTTGATACATCATGTATTTTATCTAATAGTCAAAATATCAATACAGTAAGAAGAAAAGTTAATGGCATCTAATATAATGGTTTTTAAAAAGGTGAAAATGTTTAAGAACTTGTAAACCATAATAAGTATTCATTTCGAGCTTGTGTGATATGAAGAGCTCTATGACAATGAATTTTTTTACGTATAATTTAATGCATTTGAATTATGCGAGGTTTACAAAACTTGAAAAAGTTTTTACATAGTGAGGATAGATTTATAAAACTAAAAGGCTTATAAATTAATGTTATATAACACAATTATAAACATTTGTAAAAGTTTACCATAATTGATGCCCTAATACGATCAAGAAGAAACAAAATGAAAAGTAGCTAACGACAAGAAAAAATGAAACATAAAAATCCACAAACTGAAATGAATCTAATTTAGATAAAGAAACCACATGGATTATAAGAGAAAACATTAATATTGTGAATCGCATGATGCAGATGTGGCAGATTTGACGTTTTTCTTGTTAATTGACGTTTATTTTTTTAAAATTATGCATGTAAGCTTTGTAAGAAGATATAAAACCCAGTGAATGCTAATTGATTTACTTGATTATTTCTCACACGTTATAAGGTATATATAGATTACAAAGGGGATGGGCTTGAGCCCAAGATAACTACAATACAACTAGGAATATTAAATGTACAACTAATGAATGACTAATCATATAATCATACCGAATATAAGAGTCAAGTATGACTCACTAATATTATCAACTAATAGTAATTGCTTTGACTAACATTTATCCTTTAATACTCCTCCGCAGTCCGAGCGGTGAAATCACGAAAGCTCGGACTGAAGATAAAATTAAACATTAATGCTATAACTATTTTATTGATGAAGATCTAGCACCGGATAGAAAACAAAAAAATAAAGAGTCTTTAAAGTCCTCAAACGTGACATGCAGTAGATAAACTTTGTGATTTGAATTTAATCACGTTTATTTTTGGTAACCTTGGTTGGCGACAGTTGATGAGTCTTGACCGAAGACGGTGTGAGATTATTTAAATGGGATAGTGTGAATCTTCACTATTAAATATGCATGGCATATTGGAGAGAGGATGGTTAGTTGGATTTTGATTGCTAGTTTTCCAAAGTCTTCTTGAAGACTTCTGGACCGAAGACGGTTGTGAGATTATATACATGGGATAGTGTGTATCTTCACTAATAATTAATGTTGCATATTTGGAGAGAGGATGATTAGCTGGATTTTGATCGCTTGTTTTCCAAAGTCTTCTTGAAGACTTATTGACCGAAGACGGTTGTGAGATTGTTGTGGGTGGTTTTCTTGCGGGTGTTAGTGAATTCTGATTTGCTTGTGGAGTTTGTAAATGAAACAAGAGTAACCATGAAAACACATGAGGTCTATAAAGTTTTAATCCTTGTTATTAAAGTACTATAATGAACCATTAACTTATAAACGGGTTGACTTCGATTATGTTTTCAACACTAATGGGCCAAACATGTACAAGCTTAGTTAGAAGGTAATGGTGTAAATGTCGCACAAAGTGCATTTTAAAGTATGAAATCTCCTACATCATTTTATTTAACAATATTAGATCACTCAAGCAAACCTAACCCGCCAATATTAAAAATATCCTATAATTCCATACATATTAAAATTTTGGACAGAAGATCAGTTGGATTTTGATCGCTAGTTTTCCAAAGTCTTCTTGAAGACTTCTTGACCGAAGACGGTTGTGAGATTGTTGTGGGTGGTTTTCTTGCGGGTGTTAGTGAATTCTGATTTGCTTGTGGAGTCTGCAAAATGAAACAGGTACGTATCATGAAAACACATGAGGTCTATAAAGTTTTAATCCTTGTTATTAAAGTACTATAATGAACCATTTACTTATAAACGAGTTGACTTCGATTATGTTTTCAACACTAATGAGCCCAAACTGACATGCTTTAGTTAGAGAAGGTAATGGTGTAAATGTCGCACAAAGTGCATTTTAAAGTATGAAATCCCCTACATCATTTTATTCAACAATATTAGATCACTCAAGCAAACCTAACCCGACAATATTAAAATCTCCTATACATTCTCATACAAATTAAAAATTTTGGACAGAAGATGAGCTGGATTTTGATCGCTAGTTTTCCAAAGTCTTCTTGAAGACTTCTTGACCGAAGACGGTTGTGAGATTGTTGTGGGTGGTTTTCTTGCGGGTGTTAGTGAATTCTGATTTGTTTGTAGAGTCTGCAAATGAAACAGGAGTAACCATGAAAACACATGAGGTCTATAAAGTTTTAATCCTTGTTATTAAAGTACTATAATGAACCATTTACTTTTAAATGGGTTGACTTCGATTATGATTTCAACACTAATGGGCCAAACATGTACAAGCTTAGTTAGAAGGTAATGGTGTAAATGACGCACAAAGTGCATTTTAAATTATGAAATCTCCCCTCATTTTTATTCAACAATCATTAGATCCACTCAAGCTAAACCTACGCGCCAATATTAAAATCTCCTATACATTCTCATACAAATTAAAAAATTTTGGACGGAAGATTAGCTGGATTTTGATCGCTAGTTTCCAACTGGTTCACTTTAAGACTTCTTGACCGAAGGTACGGTTGTGTGAATTGTTGTGGGTGGTTTTCTTGATGGTGTTAATGAATTTAATTTGCTTGTGGATGTCTGAAATGAACCAGGAGTAACCTGAAATAAACGAGGTTTATAAAGTTTTAATCCTTGTTTTAAAGTACTATTATGAACCTTTTACTTATTAAAGGTGTTGGACTTTGATTATGTTTTCAAACTAATGGGCCAACATGTACAAGCTTGGTTAGATGGTAATAGTGTAAATTGTCGCACCAAAGGTGCATTTTAAAAGTTATGAAATCTCCTACATCATTTATTCAACAAATATTAGATCAATCAAAGAACCTAACCCGACAATATTAAAATCTCCTATACATTCTCATATAAATTAAAAATTTTGGACAGAAGATCAGCTGGTTTTGATCGCTAGTTTTCCAAACCAAAGTCTTCTTGACCGAAGACGGTTGTGAGATTGTTAAGTAGGGTGGTTTCTGGCTGGTGTTAGTGAATTCCTGTTTGCTTGTGGTGTCTGCAAATGAATACCGGAGTAACATTGAAACACATGAGGTACTATAAAGTTTTAATCCTTGTTATTAAAGTACTATAATGAACCATTTACTTATAAACGGGTTGACTTCGATTATGTTTTCAACATTAATGGGCCAAACATGTACAATCTTAGTTAGAAGGTAATGGTGTAAATGTCGCACAAAGTGCATTTTAAAGTATGAAATCTCCTACATCATTTATTACGACGCATTTTTGTTTGAATAATAACGAAAGTCAACCCGTTTCATTAGTAAATGGTTCATTATGTACTTTATAACAAGGGATTAAAATTTATAGACCTCATGTGTTTTCATGGTTACTCCTCGTGTCTTTGCAGGACTCATCAAGCAAAATCAGAATTCACTAAACACCGCAGAAAACTACCCACAACAATCTCACAACCGTCTTCGGTCAAGAAGTCTTCAAGAAGACTTTGGAAAACTAGCAATCAAAATCCAGCTGATCATCCTCTCTCCAAAAATGCAGCATTAATTGATAGTGAAGATACACACTATCCCATGTTTATATTCGCCATACGTCTTCGGGCCATGATGTCTTCAAGAAGACTTTGATAACTTGCAATCAAAATCTAGATGATCTCCTCTCTCCAGTATATTGCAGCCATAATTGTTTATGAAGATAATACGATCCCATGTTTTATAATACCTCACATAGTTGGCTCGGTCATGTTACTCGTCATAGGTACTCGACTTATACAGGGGTTGACCTTAAATGAATCGTGATTTGATTTCATACATAGCTTGATGGGGGTGTAGTTTGGCTTTCATGCTAGGTCTAACGCTGGGCGGCTGAACTAGTTATTGGTTAGTTGCTGTGGGATTTGGGATAAGTAAGAAACCAATGGCAACACCTTCAAAGGTATTTTTCGTAGATTATGTTGTTGTGACTTTTTTATACGACTTTGCTTATGTCAATTTGGTGCTGCAGGCAGCAAATGGAGTGAATGAAACTTCTGAAACTCCTTCAGTAAAAAGAAGGTAAATTATTGAAACTATTTAGTGAAAGTCATTCAAGTAATGGTGTCAAATTCCTTTTTTACATGGGTACAAGTTTTGACATTTTTGTATTTATACCATTATGAAGGATGGAAACACCTGTTTATCCTTCAGCCGTAGGAAGTAAAACCCCTGGCCAAAATGGCAAATTTTCTCAGCCATGCAAGTTATTCCAAGCATCATATGTTAGACATTGATATAATACTCACTTCATGAAAAAATGAATCTCTAATTTTGTTATATTTGCTTTCGTGCGAATAGTTCGAAGTCTCTGAGTCCTTACAAAATTAAGTTGCAATTGCCAACTATACCATCCCCGTTCACTTTCAGAACAAAGGAATGAGCCGCTCGAAGAAAACAGGCAAGAGCTCACATTTGGTTCTTTGATATGTGACTTTTACTCAAACTGCAAGTCTTATTTCTTAACCTGTAATTTACATTTCATGATTTCCGAAGCTTGAAGAAAAATTTAAAGAGAGACGCATAGAAATTGCAACGGCAAACAACATTGAAGGTTATAAAACCTCTCATTCTTGTTTCTAATCTCCATTTATCTTTTGTATTTGTCACTAAAGAAATCAAAATGCTGCCATGTAACATTATATGCATGATGACTTCTAGCATTATCATGCTAAATCATGGCAATTATGTTGCAGGAGAAACTAGAGACAGAATTGAGAAGACTAAGATAAAGCTTTTGCTTTAAAGCTAGGCCACTACTGAGCTTCTATAATGAAAGAGAAATACCAAAGAATCCTCTAAAGAAGGTATGTCTAGATTCTAAAACTCAAAAGGAACCTTAACGTGTGGAGGTGGCAAAATGATGGGTTGAACGGGGTTCCTTTATTTTACTGTGTTAAAATGAGTCTGGGTCGGTTTTCTGTCCAAAATTTTTAATTTGTATGAGATTGTATAGGAGATTTTAATATTGTCATTTAGGTTTGCTTAAGTGATCTAATATTGATGAATAAAATGATGTTGGAGATTTTATGTATTAAAAATGCACTTTGTGCGACATCTTCACCATTACCTTCTAACTAAGCGTGTACATGTTTTGCCCATTAGTGTTGAAAACATAATCGAAGTCAACCCGTTTATAAGTAAATGGTTTATTATTATACTTTATTAACAATGTTTAAAACTTTATATCCCTCACGTGTTTTCATGGTTACTTCTGTTTCATTTGCAGACTCCACAAGCAAATCAGAAGTCACTAACACCCTTAAGGAAAACACCCACAACATTCTCACAACCGTTGTCGGTCAAGAAGTTTTCAAGAAGACTTTGTAAAACTAGCGATCAAAATCCAGATCATCCTCTCTCCAAATATGCAACATTAATTGATAGTGAAGATACACACTATCCCATGTATATAATCTCACAACCGTATTCGGTCAAAAAGTCTTCAAGAAGACTTTGGAATAAGTATTACACAAATACTATGATACTCATAATATTGCATTTTGGAAGATATTCGATTGCTATTAAATGATTGAGTAATGCAAATATGGATTCTTATATACAAGAATCTAGTTCCACTAGTGCATATGCATTTACGCTAAGTGGGAAGCAATGTCTTAGAAATCTTAAAAGTATTTCAAACAAACGTTTATAGCTAAATCTATAATGAAATATGAATTTATTATTTGAGATAAATTTATAGAATATGCAGGATATTTACGTTAATTCGTAAAAGACATACCAAGATGGCGTAAATCGATAACGATCATGTTTATAAAGTGTGATAGTCAATTGAATTTGACAGAGATGATATCACAATGTAAAACGGTAAGTCGAGACATATCCATCATAGACAGTGATTGGTGTGGCAACTACACTCAACTAGAGTTATCACGATTGACTACATAAAGTTAATGCATAACATTTTAGATCTGCTTACGAAGGCTTAAGCAGAGAGTTAGTTAGTGAGTCGTCTAAAGGAATAGGACTAAAGACCTTAAAGGAATGAGTTTGTATCAATAATAACCTAACCCATTTGACTAGAGATCTCAAGATCGGGGTTTAATAAGACAACCTAATCATAGAAATGTGGAGAGAGTCATTATGGGGGAGTAACTAAATATTGTAACTTCCTAGTCCATTCCTATAATACATGTGACTGTTTGAGAGGTTAAACATATGGCTTTTATGATTCAAGATGAAATCGTAAAGCATAATGATTCATGATGAAATCGCGAAACATATATTTTTAATGATTCAAAATGAAATCACCTATGTTGGGGTCACTTCGAATATAATTGTGGGGGGGAAATCCTAAGTGCTCTTGCAAAATCAGGCTAATGTTCAGGATCATAATGAACATGACTATGAGGACTTGACAGTGTTAGGGAGAGTCTTGCGTGAAGTGTAATGTCGTCTACGTAAACAGAGGCTGAGTTCAAGGACATCGTGTCTACTCAGATCTAGGAGAATAAGTGCATCTTACAAGGGAATGTTTAAAGGATCACACCTACCTATTCTATGCAAGATTCAACTATTGGAATTTCACTCAAACTTTTGTGTATTTCGATCGATCTCCATTCATGTGGAGGATTGTTTGAAAATTTGGCCGACAAAGTGATTTTTGATCAACTTTGGACATAATTATCTATATGTATATTTCATATATATAATTAATAGTTTGTAAGTTAACGTTCTCCTTGTAGAGAGATTTACAATGAACTTTTATGTTTCCAAAACTGAGTTGATGTGAATGAGAAGTCGCGTCTCAAAGTTATGCTTAAAGAGGAATTTACATTTAATTTTTATGCCACATCGGTGAGATAAGTAAACTTTTAAGGATTTTTTGTAGTCTTTCAAGCCAATCTGTTTTACAAGAGCAGGTAATTCATTGTGGTAGTAAATCTTTGAATTTAGTTGCTACTAAGGATAACCCTAGTTTTGATGTCAATACACAACATGTGCAAGTGTCATCGACTGGTATGTTTGGTCCTATTCCAAGTAAGTTTATTTGTAGGTTTGGTAACACATTGAGTATTGCAACTGAGGTTACTAGTGACTCTCTGTTTACCTCATCACTTAATGAAGTGGGGCTGCCTCAATCACCTTTGGTCTCCCCTACTGCTCCTTTGCCCCTACATCAATCTAATGTTGATGTTGCTGCTACTTTTGGAGTTGTTGATGTTGCTGCTACTTTTGGAGGTTCATTATCAACGGTTGGTGACTTGGAGTTGTTAATAATAGGATATTGATGCTGGAAATATGAGCAGTAATTATTGGGGATGACTAATGATAAGCGTAAGGTAGTCATTCATGCCTTAGGTGCTATGTGCGATTTAATTAGTGCTTCTCGACCTGGTGAATCTGATGGTACGAGGAACGTGTCTAGTGATTCGATTACCGTGCATACGTCGTCTCCTGTGGAAGAGGTGGTAATACATAGTATTGATGATGTTACTCCTTTATTTGGTTTATCCCTCAATTCTCTGAAGGATATTAATGAATTTACTAAAGATCTTGAAGTTGGTAAAAATGCTTTGTGATTAGAACTGGCTGAGGAAACACATAGTGGGATCTCTGATATTATTTGTGATAGGTGGAATACTCTTTTGAATTTGCAAAAGAGTGCCCTAATTGTTGATGATAATCTGTCTAGTAAAGTCTCACCTAGTGATCCTATTATGTAATATGTGGACATCAATACCAAGTCTACATCATATGCTGGAGCTGCGGGTGCAAGTTCTGAGGACCAACCAAAAGTCAACTCTAACTTTCATCCTCTGGTGGCTGATCCTGTATTTTATTTTGTTAACATCTCTATTCCTCGTAAATTTATCGAAAAGGTTACTACTTGTTTTGAACATACTTTATATGGCTACATTATTGGAAAGAGATTACCGTTTCCGGTTATTGAATACTATGCTAGGAACAACTGGGTAAACATGGGTTGTAAATAATTATGATTAATACCAAGGGCTTTTTTTTCTTTAAATTTGATTCACGTGTTTTAGAGGGTGGTCCTTGGGTGATACGTAATTCTCCGATCATTCTCAAGAAATGGTCGATGGATACTAGATTGCTTAAAGAAATTGACTCGCATTTCGATATGGGTTAAATTGCGTGATGTTCCTATTCAAATTTTTTAAGAGGATGATATTAGTTTAATTGCATGACATTTTAGGGAAATCACATGTGATTTATACGTAGGTCACATATGATTTACACATGGATAGCTAGTGGTGTAAAAAAGACAAGCGAAATTGTTTTGTTTTATTTTTATGGAATAGGGTCAAACACTAAAATCTTTGCCTTTTTACTTTGTGACAGGTGGAAAGTAGAAAATATATATGGGAAATAAGAATAGGTTGGATAGTGGTACACCATTTGAATTTATTGGACGAATTTACTTTGTTGCCCATGGGCTTATAGAGAATATAGTAAACACTAAAATGTCTTTGCTTTTTTACTTTGTGTCAGATGGAAATTAGAAAAGATATATAGGAAATCAAAAAAAGTGAGAAAGTGGTACAACATTTGAATTTACTAGAGAAATATTAGATTATAAACAGGGAATATTAAATATTAATATGATAGAATTATGCATAAATGTTTAACAAGAATTCCAAATATTCAAGTAAGTAATAAAGACTTCTGCAAAAAATATGAAGAATTCAATATATTCGAGTAAATGAAAATTTTAAAACTCAAAAGTGTTCAAGCATAGGAAGCTTAGTGGTGTGTTGCCTAATTGAACAAGCATGACACAAAGCGGGCACTTGTGTTTAAATATATGAAATAAAATGAGAAACTCTAAACTGACGAAGCATATCATCACTCGGGGTGTCCAAGGCGACTGTGCACGTGTGGGGCTCAATGAAAGCAAAGCAGACGGTTGTGGTAAGAGGATGGTTGTGAGTGACAGTTATAAGAACACCAGTACTATCACAGCGGAGAAGAAGCCGCGGGTCCTAGTAAATCTTCACAGAGAATTCCATAAGCATCAAAATCCCAATAGACACATTAATGTCACGAGTGAATTGGACCGACCGAAATCAAATTTTTAATTATATTAGGTGACTAGAACATGATTGAAGGTGAAGGGGGAGTTTATGTGGTGTAGGGCAAGAAGGCTATGGCCCCGTGTGAGTCACGGAAATGGGGTTGGCCGTTGCCAACAAATACAGATTTATAGGCTTGGATTGCTAAAAGAAGTGAGCATACCCGTGTTCTCGGCTAGATGAGAAGACGCCCCAGTATCCATGTTCCAATTTGATTCTTGTAGAGTCATCGTTTGGAATGATTGTGAAGACGAGTATGGATGGGCCTGCTGGATTGGTATTTGGGCCGGCTGGGGTTGCACTTGGGCCGGCTGAATTGGCACAGAAGACACCAAATTAGCTTGAGGGTGTGTCATGTATGATGCGGGCTGAGCAGGTGATGGACAATAGTGTCCAAGTCCAGACTGAAGATAACATAGCCACCCAATTGTTGGTTGGGCCGCGTAATAGGGGTATAGGGTGTGAAATGGATTCGGCCATGTTGGACTGTTGGAAGTTAACAAACAGCCCCATGTTGGGTGTAAATGGATATGACTATTAAAGTAGGCTTGATAATGCAACATTATATTGATTGGTAACACCTTGAGACGTGTGAACAGCAGGTAGACCAATTGTGTTATTATAACTTGTCATGATGTGCGCTTAGAAGAAAAGTAATACGGCAACAATTAAGCATGCGATATGAAAGGGAAATAATGCAAGCAAATGATAGCAGCAGCAGGCAAGCAAAGACAGGAAAAAAAAATGCAACGGCAGATTTAAGGATTTAGGGGCGTGTATTTTTTTATGTAAGTGTTTTAGGGTTTGGCCTCTGATTACGCATTTTAGAATAAAGATAATTCACCATTTGAAGATTAATTGATTTGCGGTCCTTCAATTGATAACAATTATCCATATTAGGATAATAAGAGAACATTCTAGAATCGTTACCATGGGCTTGGGCCAATACAAATTAATGACTAATAAATACTAATAAATGTCTTGACATGACTGGATGATATATTCTTGACTCTGACTTTTATTGTTGAATGTTGACTTGATTTATACAAGGCTAATATTGTAGTCGAAAGAAAAAGAAATTTATTTCATGATCTTCGTCATTTCCTTTTTGCGCTCAATCCCTATCCTTTAGATTGATGCTAATGGTGCATATTTTGTTAAAGCTTATTTAGATTTTATTAACTTGCAATGTTATAAATTTGAGGCGAAAACACTAGCTCAGAGGTGGTAACTGTGCGAAAAATAGAAAATCCAAATTCATGGTCAAAACGTAACATGGACATGCAACAAAACAATCCTCTCAAACACTTCTCAACTGGCAACATACACTTTCTGAACAAATCCATGTTCAATTCCTCGAATCTAGCACGGGTGATGGTGGAGTAAAAGTCAGCACATTCATGTAGACTGTCGATTTTACTAGTGGTTTCGGCAGCTAATGAAAGGGTTCTCTTTGCTCTTTCACAAGATGTCCTAAACCTTCTAAGAGCTATGAGGTTACCAGTGATACCCCACCCAACAGCTCCGTAAAAAAAAAAAGCCTTCTTGTCAAGACCAGAAGCCAATGGCAACAGCAGTGGACTCACTAATGATACGCATAACATTAAGAATATAGATGACTCTGATATCCTTGGTGTCTTGACGCTGTGAGTCGTTGAAGCAGGACCGTAATGACAGTGTGTTTTACAGTTGCACCAAAGAAAGCCTCAGCAATTTCCATCATCTTGATGAGGTCCATTCAAGAGATTTCCTCAGCGGCGAAGGTTTTATCCTCACCCTTAATTTGATAATCCGGTTCCTCACAAGGATTAACCGGATCATAACCGGGTCCTCGCCGAGTCTGCGACCAAAATATATCCGGGTCTGACCGGGTCTTGTCCGGGTCTAACCGGGTCTTAGCCGGGTCTAACGGGATATGGCCGGGTCTAACCGGATAGAGACAGGTCTGACCGGGTATTGGCCTGGTCTAACTGGAAATGGCCGAGTCTTGGTCGGTTCCAACCGGGTTTTGGCCGGGTTTAACAGAATATAGTCAGGTCTGGCGGAAATGGCGGGATTTTTGTTCCGTTTAACTGGATATAGCCGTTTTCTGACCGGTCTTGGCGTGACTGACCGGAACGACCAGTTTTGGCCGGGTTTAACTAGATATAGCCTGGTCTTGGCCATATATCGCCGGGTTTTGATCGTATAGTGGTGGTGTACGTATATAAAGACATGAATAAATTTAAAAGACTTACATATCGAGTGGGACGAGAATTTATGTGCCCTCATTCGTAGGCAAAGAGAATTTGAGGTCAAAACAGCTCATTTGTGGTCGGGTTTAGTCGACCCACAGTAACTAGGTAACTCTCAACCAGGAAACATTTCTTCAAGTTCATATGACGTGACCCATAGATTAGTAAAACTCCAAACAGCATAAGCATGTCCATTCACAATCTATTAATATTACCTACATAGATCTGATACTGGGCTATTTGACTATTTAAGATCAAACTGGATTAATGTTTTTAAATACTCTATTAATAAGTGCTAAGAATTAGTAATGGTTTGTAAAAACAGCACAAACCTTCTACCACTGAACAAAATGGCCATTAATGCGAAAACTAGGAGCATTAGGTTGAACAATGTTTAGCGGTTTCACGTCAATGCATGCGATCAACACCTCCCATTGTTTCACCAGCGGTATAATTTCTCAATGGAACAAGTTTGCGTTCTTTGAACTCAATAACCATTATAGGAACCTTAGATATCACTTCCACATAAGAATCAAAGAGGGAGAAATGGAAGAATTATAAAGAGAGGAACTAGAGAGAAGCTAGAGAGGTTGGATTATCCAAATGTGTAAAACCTTACAAATGAACAACCAACCCTTCTCCATTGTGGAGAAGGGGTATTTATACCTAGACCATAAGGCTTCGACGCCTATGGGATTTCTACGAGTCGGGCCCAGGATTACTTGGGCTTTAGCCCATAACACGTGACCAATTAGCTTACATAAACGAGCCCGATTATGCTTTCCTAGCCTATTACAACATATCATAAGTAAAGACCGAGCTTCCATGATTAGTAGCCTGTGAGGTTAGAATGAGTTTCTTTTGAAGAAAGGCTCAAAAGGACAAAATTGTATACGGATTAATGCCTGACTGATCATAAGAGTTTTTAATATTACTCAAGTAATTGACTATGATTAAATCTTTCTTTTCTACACTAATTAATTATATAAAGATAACTAATTGTCATACGGGTTTTCTTGAATCTGACATAAGGTGAATTAAGGATCATAACTATTTCTTTAATGATTACATTACGAGGACGATGTGTAATCAAAAGGGTTATGAGTCTATATTTGTAATATGACAATTAAGTTTTATAACTCTTTTCTTTATGATTACTTTTTGCAAGGATGGTGTGTAATTAAAAGGTTATGAGTTTAAAATAATTTTTATAAGGTATACAAGATAATAGAATTCGAATATGGATTGGATCATGCATTTAGGAGCTGAGATCTTAAGTTTAATCACAATACGATTTTTGATTAAATTAAGATAACTCCTGCTGACATCAAGTGGGAGCACTATGTTTTTCCTTAAAATTTATATGTTGTATAACATATTGAAAGTATCATTCCATCAAAGCTAGATATTAATCCTTAACATTGGAATGAAATTTCACTTAGGAATTTAGAAAATAAAACAAACGACCTTGGAATAAATGTTTAATGAAATAAACATATGCGGAAATTATGTCCAACACAATGCAATACATCATTGAAGCAATTCTTAAATAATATATTTCACTTGAGATAATTTAATACATGGATGGAAACCTTGTGTTTTTTAACTAAGGATTCTATCATGAACATATATTATATTTTGTATGTGAGACTCGTTGTTACTTTTACACAAGAGCAAGATGAGCTAACAACAACAGCATCTAATTGAGAGTGTTTAGATGACTGATAACAACAATATCTAATTGAGAGTGATTTAAATGACTGTTAAAATAAATGTTTACGAATTATATAAGGCATATTGTTGTTTGAGTATACATGATGCTAGAGAATAATCAATACTAGTTAAAATAGTATTTCATCATTTATGATAAATCTGCTAACTAAATATGCTCTGCTATCAGCATTATTGGAATACACATTAAAGAATAAGAATACTTTACATTTTAAGAAACTGTAAAAATGACTATCTGAGATAGGTATGTTGTTGACTTCAAATACCCTAGTAAAGGTACCGTCACATTTACATACTATGATACTTGCAATAGTATGCAAATATACATACGACACTCATCATATCATTCAAATCCTTCACAAATTTGTGAATTTTGAATTAAGTATTCAGAAAGTTTACTCAGATAACTACTTAGCTATCTTGTAAAGAAAAAGTTGAGAATGTTGGAAACATTAGACTTCAACTTGCTAATTAATTTCATGCATATCTGTTTTAGTATTTGTATAATTGGGATTGTAAGACAATTTTTACTTTCTGATGAATAAAGATATGTGGTATTTGTTATTTATACATATAATAATTGTAATCCTATATTTGCATGTTTAATCCTTGAATGATTTTATCATTCTAAATATTTCCATTGTCGGTTAACAATATGGTAATATTATTACATAAGACAAATATGAGTGTTGGTTATATTCTTTGAATATATGGATTGTTCCTGACAAACTCATGTGTATTCACAAGGGATGCATATTGGATACCCAACCTTCGAATATTTACTTTTGGATCCTCTTCATGAGTAAGATATAGAACATGGTTTATATAAGTCATCCTTAGACTTGAGATACAAACAAGTTTTGCATGTGTGAATATCATTTTTTAATTATAAGTCAAACGCTAACCTGAAAATTGTTGTTATAAAGACTATTCTTGGAAGTGATGTGAAGCATCATCCGCAACACTTGTAGTCAACAAAGAATTTGTTCCTCCACTTGATATGTGCCGAATGATATCATGTCGCCTCTCCAAAATTAATCAGATGATTGTGTGGCCGCACCCAAAGTATAATTCAAGATGATTCTTGATTACGTTTGGTAGATCTGAATTACTTCTATAACGAGAAACTAAATGGTTAAACTATATGGAAAGAGTTAGGATCCATATCCATGGTTTAACGGTATCTGTAAGAAAATGGATGATAATGGCAAGCAATACATAACTATTAAAGCTGAGATTGTTCTTGAAACTTTATCTCAAGTATTTCTAATTTAAAGTAATTGTGTGTGTTTGCTAGATGTTGCCAATTATCAGTATGGATGCAATATGCAACTCTAACTTCCAAGTGGGAGCTGTTGGAATATGCTAGTTTGATCCGCGTTAAATACATTAGAAATACGTAAGCCTATTGGGGGCACATGCGTTAAACACGAAGAGTATGTTTTACTTCACGGTAAATATTTAAATAGTCTTTATTTACCGTCACTTGTATAACTAAGCTTAACGAACTTTTAAATAATAAACCGAGGGACTAAAACGAACAAAACCCGAACCACAGGGAGCCCATTGTTGGCCGAATCCTCTAAGGGTTCTAGAAGGGGTGTTTGTTCGGTTATAGGATTAGAGGGGGGAAAGGAAACAAAGTTTCCTTGTTGTAAAAGAATTAGGGTTGGGCTTGTGCCTATATAAACACAACCCCTACACCTCATTCATTATTCATTCTACAACTTACAAATCCCTAAGTCACCTAGAATTTTTAGTGCTCCCTCTTTTCCCAAAACCCTAACCGAAAACCCTAAAACCCTTTTAGGATTTTTGGTTCATCCCTCAACCGAAGTCGATCCAAAACCCTTAAGGGTTTCTTCGTTTTCTTGTCCTCTTTGATTGGCGATTCAAGATAACACGTAGGTGGTCGTTCGGTGATTATCCTTGCACGACGATCTCAAAAACCCGAACTAGGGTTTCGGTTTGTTGATTTTTGGTTCAACCGAATTTGAGTAAACCCTAATTAGGGTTTCACAATTTTTGGTTCAAGGTTATTCGGTTTATTTGGTTTTCGGTTCAAAGCTCAAGTGGTGCGTTTGGGAATCGATTTAACACGTGGTGTTTTGTACGTGAAGATCTAGACTAGCAATCGACTCATACTTGGTTCATGTGTTTGTGTGAGCAACCGTAGAGGTGGCAATTTAACCACTATGTTTTCAAGATCAAGATCAGGTGATCGTTTATTGATTTAACTCAATAAACAAAAGGTTATTTAATTACTTTTTAGTCAATATGTGTTTTAATATAACTGCTAAAACTAGATCCAATCCACTGCTACTCATAGCTAAACTGGTTACCTAGTTCGTTAAATCCCAACAGAATCTAGATCCACTAAAGCGTATGCATTTACGCTAAGTAGGAAGCAATGTCTTAGAAATTTTGATAGTATTTCAAACAAACGTTTATAGCAAAATCTATGATGAAATATGAATTTATCATTTGAGATAAATTTATAGAATATGCGGGATATTTACGTTAATTCGTATAGGACATACGAAGATGGCGTAAACCGGTAGCGACCATGTTTATAAAGTGTGATAATCCATTGAATTTGACAGAGAACTGATATATCCATGTAAAACGGTAAGTCGAGACATATCCATCATAGATAGTGATTGGTGCGGCAACTACTCTCAACTAGAGTTATCACGATTGGCTACGTAGAGTTAATCGATAAAATTACGGATCTGCTTACGAAAGGCTTAAGCAGATAGTTAGTTAGTGATTCGTCTTAAGGAATGGGGATAAAGCCCTTAAAGGAATGAGTTTCTATAAATAATAACCTAACCCAGTTGATTAGAGATCTTAATATTTTGGTTTAATAGGACAACCTAATCATAGAAATGTGGGAGAATTCATTATGGGGGAGTTGCTTAATATTGTAACTTCCTAGTCCATTCCTACATGTGATTGTTTGAGAGGTTAAACATATTGCTTTTATGATTTCAGAGGATGAAATCGAGTAAAGCAAAATGATTCAAGATGAAATCACAAAACATAAGTTTTTTAATGTGATTAAATGAATGAAAACACCTATGTAAAAAGAAAGTGGGGTCGCTACGAAGGAATTATGAAGGCGCAAATCTAAGACTCTTGTAGAACCAAGACCTACTTTCAAGACCATAACGAACATGACTATGAGAACTTGACAGTGTTAGAGAGAGTCTTGTATGAAGTGTAATGTCGTCTACGCAAACAGAGGCTGAGTTCAAGGACATTGCTTCTACTCAGATCTAGGAGACTAAGTGCATCTCACAAAGGAAGGTTCAAAGGATCACACCTACCCATTCTATGCAAGATTCAACTATTGGAATTTGATTAAAACTTTTGTGTATTTTGACCGATCTTCGTTCATGTGAGGGATTGTTGGAAAATTAGGGTGACAAAGTGATTTTTGATCAACTTTGGACACAGTTATCTATATGCATGTGTCATATATATAATTAATAGTTTGTAAGTTTGCGTTCTCGTTGTAGAGAGCTTCACAAACTATACTACATTATAAAGGGTTTACAACCCATTCTTGAATTCTTGAATTCTTGAAAGTCTGAAAATGTTGAAAGTTGAAATGTTGACATTCTTGAAAGTCTGGACGCATGGAATCATGCATGGCTTTTATCTATACTTCTATACTACATTATGAAGTTATGAAGGGTTTACAACCCATTCTTGAATTCTTGAAAGTCTTGAAATGTTGACATTCTTGAAAGTCTGGACGCATGGAATCATGCATCGCTTTTAAAATGTTGATACAATACAATACATAATTTAGGAAATGTATGTTCTGGAAAAATACAATACATTCATGGGCTGTCAAAATACATACACGCATGGCTGTAAAACTTTCAAAGTAGAATCGGCTGTAAAAGTTGAAATTCAATCGGCTGTAATTTAGGAAAGTGGAAACTATGGAAACTTTGAAAGGATAATCTCCAATCTCCAATCTTTGAAAGTCCATGCCAATTAACTCACAAACAAAATAGGATGGCACAATCTCTACAAAGTAAAAGTCCACTGCATAATGGGAAAATAAAGTCCACTGGGAAAGTTCAACATTATCCTGCTGTATCATGGCTGGAAAATACACACACCTACAGATTAACGAATATCAACAATGCATAATGGCGGGAAAGTGTAAGTATTCAAAGTTATGGCAAGGGTTTCCCCATAGCCTATATAAAGAACCATAATTTGGTTATTCATTTCATTCAGATTTTCTTTCATTCACGTAGAATTAGAAAGAAATGGAATTGAAAAATGAAAGAAATGTTGATGATGATCTTGAGGTTCGTTTTCTTTACACTCGTATTTAGTTTCATTATATACTTTGTCCTTATATTGCAGGGATATCACGTTAGCATTCCCAAGCTTTGTTCTGACCTCTGAAGTACAAGACTGGGATGTATAAAACAAAGACAAATGTAAACTTTGTTAAAATATGACATTATCAAGGACATGGGTATGGAAAAGAACGAGCTCTTTGATTTCGTTCATTGGCAAAGAAAGGAAAAGGAGATATCATGGATGGTTCAAAAGCAGGCTGCCATGGAGGGTCATACAGATTCAAGGTTCTTGTACAGAGGGATGAAAATGGCAAATCTTCTGTGTATTAACTTGCAAGATTTGTGTCAAAAGTGTTTAGTCTTATTTATTTTATTTTGTCAAGACATTTTATCTTTGTTTTTTGATGTAAGATTGAGATACTCTAAATTGTTGTAAGATGGCTAAAATAAAAAAATTAGTGATTTTGGGTTCATTCGGGAATCACTACATATACTTGTGGATGCGCAGCATAACATTTTGGTTTTTTCAAGTGTGTTTATGTTTATTTGTTGAAGAGACTGTCATAAGAAACTGAAAAAGCTTTAATCGTAAGTTTGATAATTGGTCATAGCGGGTTTATACAGTTTGTCTTCATAATTGCTGAAGCAGGTCCAAGATTTGGTCATTAAAGCGACATACTCTAGCAGTCAATAATTGTCTTGCAACCTTTGCTACAAATCTACAAGAATGTCACCTCAGTGGTCATTATTAGCAACCTTGTAAATGTTAAACCAAACAAAAACCAAAATATCTCGACTATAATTATCCCGTCGCTATGCCGCTATAAAATCGAGGAATCATTATTTACTTATGACAACTTTCCTACAAATCGTTTCCATAAATTATTCTTAAGAATGACAACTTTTCAAATCGTTTTAAGTTTCCATATATCAAATCGCGTGGGACATTTCAAGTCAAGTAACTTTTCAACTCATGTGTTGCTCTATAACTTTTCAAATCGTGTGTTTCAAGTCAAATTGTGTGTTTCTATATATAAATTTTAAGTTTCAACTCTAAGGTTCAAATGAAATTTATATCTATACTAGTAGAGTACTCGCGCGATGCGGCGACGGGTACCCTGTAATCAAAAATTTTGGAGGCAATATTTTTTGATTACTTGCTTTTTCGTTATAATGACTTTACACATGACGAAAATGTTAGGGATTAACTTTATCGCACACTATTTCATATTAAAACGTTAAATACATGTGCATCAAGATGCAATGACGTTACGAAAACAGTAGTAAGTAGTATTATGATGTTGTAATAATTAGCGGTTAAAAGTATTTGTAATGAAAACAGTAGTGAGCAATGAAGTGTAAGAAATATGTGAGCCTATTGGAGGCACACAAAGAGTATGTTTTACTTCACGATAAATATTCAAAGTGTGTGTTTGGGGCTGTTTGGCTCTCGGTAAAACAAGGAAGCAAAAGGGAGTGTGTGTGTGTGTTTTTCAAATGTAATGGCAGCTACAAGACTTCAAGTTTTGTGTTATAACCTTCCAAGGATCATGAAATCTCAGCCATTATCACAAGGAATAGTGCATAGATCAAAAAGGAATGGATTGGAGCATTTCATGGGATTTTTGAATGGATAAGCAAGTATGGGCACATTATGGTTTTATTAGGCTAGTAACTTATGTATAATCATGAATGGTAAGGGTAAATCTGTAAGTTTGAGGTAGAAAAACTATTACTAAGGTTCTTGTAATGGTTTAAGGAAAGGTAGTACGAAAAATTAGCAAGTTTTAAGTATAATTTGGCTTTTGGTGCAATTAAGTTGTGTTAACTAAATTTCAATGTACTTAGTGTGTAAAACTTATTTAGTCATGGGTAATTAGAGTAATTAAGGTTTACTTGAGTGTTAGGTATGATGATTTGGGTTTACGGTACGTTATATGGAAGTAAAAATGATTATTGGGTGAAATAGGGTGATTAGCGGTTTAATAAACGTACATGGATATTAAAATGTTTAGAAAGATAACTCATGAGTTTACTACTCATGTAAACTCATTTTAGGGTTTTGTTTAGGTGTTGGGATCACAAAGACATGAGAAAAATGTTTCGTTCACAAATAATGCGAAAGATATGATCGTATTGCTAATAGGCTCTAAAATATCATTTTACACTTAATATGCAATATTAACGATGTTTACCAAGTACTTAGGCTCTCTATAGCCTATAATATTGTATCCCACTCCTACGATAACTTCCTTTTGAGATTAAGTGGTAATTTGATAGTTTTACGGTAAGTAGTTAAACCAAAATGGTAAAAAGTAAAACCTGAATTTTTACAGGTGTCACAGTAATTTAACCACTATGTTTTCAAGTTTATTATTGATTTAACTCAATAAACAAAAGGTTAGTAAATTACTTGTTTAATCTATATGTGTTAATCTATATGTTAAAACTAAATCCATTCCACTGCGTACTCGTAGCTAAACTGGTTACCTAGTTCGTTAAATCCCGCCCAAACAATAGAACCCGTTCTTAATTAAACAAACAGGGCTCTATTAGAAATATCTTATAAAGCCAGGTTATGTAATAGGGAACCGGGCTTTATTAGTGTTGAAAAAGGGGGTAAGCTTTATAGAGCCCTGTTTTCTATATAACATGGCTTTATTTGGGGGGCTCTATACCATTTTTTGTAGTAGTGTTCATTCAATGGATATATTCCAGACTCAAACTTAATATAAATGTATATTTTTGTTTTGAATAATTTTTTTTTAGAATCAACTAATCATAATCAGTCCTATTCGGATTAAGTTTCTAACATGAAACACTAACTTGATAAAAACTGAACTTATTTGCTCTTGATGTGGTTGAAGCTTAACTTGAACAAGATTACACTAAGCTTGTAGACTAGGGTTGAACCCGGACCTCACCCCTTCGACAACAATGAGCAACTAAGATGCCAGAGAAATGCCACCTTTATAACTTGCACACAATTGGAATTAAATATATTCCTCTAAATCTGGTGTAAATGAGATATCTACTATGGCTAAATTGCCATAGAGTGGTTCAATAGTTATTATAACTCTCTATATCTTCATCTATGTAACTTCTTTAATTACCGTAGCTTCATACTAGGATTTTGATAAAAATTTTGATTTGAAAGAAATCTGTTTAAGATTTAACAAACCTGAATGGCATAAAAGAGTTTGGTGAGAACAAACTTACTGATGGGAGGATGTTGACTGAACTTGAAATTTCAAGTTATATTTAATTAGTAAAAGAATATTTATAAAAATACATGCATATATCGATTTTATCTTGAACAACAATATTAATGAGACATAGATACGTGGAAAGGGTAACCACAAAAGAAAAGCTACAATCTTATTAAGGAGGCTGTACATTCCATACATGAATTGCCAACCCAACAAAACTATATGATTAAGTCATGGATACTCGAAAGGAGGCTGTACATTCCATACACTCAAAAAACATACCACAATATCGCATATCATTAATTATCGACCGCTAGAAATTTCCGCCTCTATGCGTGGGTAGATGTGAACGAGATGTCGCGTCTCAAAGTTATGCTTAAAGAGGAATATACGTTTATTTTCTATCCCACATCGGTGAGATGAGTGAACTTGTAAGGACTTTATTGTGTATAAATAGAGACCATAATTCCATAGCACCTTGACACACATCAAATAAATAAGTATTATTTCCATCATATGGAGTACACATCTCAAAAGGTGAATTTTCCATGGGATCATATAACTTTATCTGATTGTTGAATGTTGGGGTCTTTCTTTTATATATAACTTGTGTTTATGGGGTAATTGATTGTAGAATTTGCTCTTGTTTGTACTCTAGGGTAACAATCTACATGGTCTTGGTGATTCCGTTTCTTTGAGGAGGTTTGCATCTGAGTCATTAGCTTGGGAAAAATGGTCTAATTTTCCGCATAACAGATATGTTGAAGAGGCCAAGAGTTATGCCCAGCCAGGTTCGGTTGCGGAGAAGAAGGCTTTCTTTGAAGCTTATTTTAACAAAGCTGCCGCTCAAAAGCCGGCGACTGCGTTGCTTGAGCAAGAAAAGGCTAATGCGGCTGCCACTTGCCATAAATCTGATGTCAAAGAAAGAGCTTATGGTACAAATCATGCTACTCATGGTTTGTTAACAGGAATATCCAACTTTGATTCTTCACAAAGGATAGTAGTGTTCCACCCAATTAAACTGCCACCACCACCAGTTTTGAATCTAAAGATGTTTGTCAATGAAAGAAAGCAGGGCACCACCCAGGATGCAAGTAAGGTGATTGATGCTGCTGCGCAAAGTCCTGCTATTAGTCTGGCTGAACCCCAGACTGAGAAAATTGTTGGGCAACTGAACGTCGTGTCTGTTTGAGACTGAGAAGGTATGACCATCGCCCCCCTCCCCAAAAATAATACGGATAAATTATGAAGATACAACCTACTGTTTAAACAAGAGGATAGTGGAAACAACCCCAAACTGGACCCACCCATTGTCGAAGGTGATACTTTTCTTCACTATAACTGAAAAAAAAACATTGCCCAACCAAAACAAAAAAATAGTTTAAAAAAAAATAAAAAATTAATAAAAAAATAAAAAACAAATCACAAAAATAAAAAAAAAAAACACCCGTCATACCCCCTTACAATCCTCCCCTCCCAAGCTCCCCCTCCCCCACCCCCCTCCCCAACTCGCCACACACGCCCCACCCCACACCCCCCCCTCCCCCCCACTCTATTAAAAAAGTGTGAAATTGTTTACACCAAGACCCCTACCACCATAGTAAAGGGTAAAAATGTAGCGTACCAACTTAAAAAAACAGAAACGAAGACTAACTAATAATAATAGAGGCAAAAATATTAGCTGTGATAACATACTAAATGATTAAAACAACGAAAAAGATTTGAGTTCGATGGTTAAAGTCCTTTTCAGAATAATATATAAGAGCTAAACCCAACGATTAACCACACATTATATTGAACCCAACGAAGACCATAAAATTAGCTTTATGTGTAAATGTATATCTATATGATCAAACTGCATTTTTTAGATTAGTCGTCCGCTTTGCTTCATATAGCAAACACACATACACAATCCCACCACCCCCACCTACACACATTCACAACATAAATTAGTTTATGAAAAATGCTAATTAGACTGTAATAATTTGATTATAACATACTTTGCTGTTATTGAATAGATGTTGCTTGATTACATAAATAAGAAACCTATTGTAACACCCCTTCAAGAGGGAAATTTTTCTCATCGATAATGATGTATGTGACTTCTTCATACGACTTTGCTTATGTCAATTTGGCGCTGTAGGCTGCAAATAGAGTGAATAAAACTTCCGAAAGTCCTTCGGTAAAAAGAAGGTAATTTATTGAAACTATATACTGAAAGTCATTCAAGTAATGGTGTCAAATTCCTTTTTTACATGGGTACAAGTTTTGACATTTTTGTATTTATACCATTATGAAGGATGGAAACATATGTTCATCCTTCAGCAGTAGGAAGTAAAACGCCTGGCCAAAAATGGCAAATTTTCTCAGCCGTGTAAGTTATTCCAAGCATCATATGTTAGACATTGATAGAATACTCACTTCATGAAAAAATGAATCTCTAATTTTGTTATATTTGCTTTGGTGCGAATAGTTCGAAGTCTCTGAGTGCTTTACAAAAACAATTGCAAATCCGCCAACTATAAACCATCCTCCCCATTCACTTTCAGAACAGAGGAAAGAGCCACTCGAAGAAAACAGGCAAGAGCTAACATTTGGTTCTTTGATTCGGGACTTTTACTCAAACTGCAAGTCTTACTCTTACTTAAGAAATAAGACTTGCAGTTTGAGTAAAAGTCCGAGATCAAAGAACCAAATGTTAGCTCTTGCCTGTTTTCTTCTTCGAACGCCCTTTAGTGGGTGGGGGTGGGGGGTGTTTAAGCTACAAGTTTTTTGACCTCTGTCTGAAAGTGAACGGGGATGGTATAGTTGGCGATTGCAACTTGTTTTTGTAAGCAGTCAGAGACTTCGAACTATTCGCACCAAAGCAAATATAACAAAATCCCCGTTCACTTTCAGAACAGAGGAAAGAGCCGTTCGAAGAAAACAGGCAAGAGCTAACATTTGGTTCTTTGATCTCGAACTTTTACTCAAACTGAAAGTCTTATTTCTTAACCTCTAAGTTACATTTCATGATTTCAGAACCTTGAAGAAAAATTTAATGAGAAAGACGCACAGAAAGTGCAGCTGCAACAACATTGAAGGTTATAAAACCTCTCATTCTTGTTTCTAATCTCCATTTATCTTTTGTATTTGTTAGTGAAGAAATCAAAATACTGCCATGTAACATTGTAATCATGACGACATCTACATTTATCATGCTAAATCCTGCAATAGTGCAAGAGAAAGCAGAGACAGAATTGAGAAGACAAAGACAAAGCTTTTGCTTTAAAGCTAGGCCACTACCGAGCTTCTATAATGAAAGAGAAACACCAAAGAGTCCTATAAAGAAGGTATGTTTAGAATCTAAAACTCAAAAGGAACTGTAACATGTGGAGGTGGCAAGATGATGGGTTGGGAGGGGTTTCTGTCCAAAATTTTTAATTTGTATGAGAATGTATAGGAGATTTTAATATTGTCGGGTTAGGTTTGCTTGAGTGATCTAATATTGTTGAATAAAATGATGTAGGAGATTTCATACTTTAAAATGCACTTTGTGCGACATTTACACCATTACCTTCTAACTAAGATTGTACATGTTTGGCCCATTAATGTTGAAAACATAATCGAAGTCATCCCGTTTATAAGTAAATGGTTCATTATAGTACTTTAATAACAAGGATTAAAACTTTATAGACCTCATGTGTTTTCATGGTTACTCCGGTTTCATTTGCAGACTCCACAAGCAAATCAGAATTCACTAACACCCGCAAGAAAACCACCCACAACAATCTCACAACCGTCTTCGGTCAAGAAGTCTTCAAGTGACTTTGGAAAACTAGCGATCAAAATCCAGCTGATCTTCTGTCCAAAATTTTTAATTTGTATGAGAATGTATAGGAGATTTTAATATTGGCGGGTTAGGTTTGCTTGAGTGATCTAATATTGTTGAATAAAATGATGTAGGAGATTTCATACTTTAAAATGGCACTTTGTGCGTACATTTATACCTATTACCTTCCAACCTAAGCTTGTACGATGTTTTGGGACCCCATTATGTTGAAAACATAATCGAAAGTCAACCCGTTTAAAAGTAAATGGTTCATTATAGTACTTTAATAACAAGGATTAAATACCTTATAGGACCTCATGTGTTTTTCATGTTTACTCCTGTAAACCATTTGATAAAAATCAATCAACGTATCTGAGAAATCATTTAAGACACATTAAGAGTTTCCAGAATTACCAAAAAGCTCCCCGACACATATGCACCATATTATGAAAGTGTTTTGCACATGCGAGGATTGGGAACGTAGTTATAGATTGAAGATCGTATCCGTTATTAATTCGTATTGATCACATTTTATTCACTTTTCTCCCCCTCAAAATTTGCATATGTGTTTACAATTTTTGGCAATTATTGAATTAAAAAACAAGTTAATGTCCGGAATTCACCTAAGCCAAACTAAGTCTTGGGAGAATAGGAGTGCATGCAGAATGAAACTAATAATTATTATACTCCCCCTCAATGAAAGGATAGAGTGAAAACTTAGAGTGGGAGTTTGTTGAGCACACAATTTTGAAAGAATTTGAAATTTATCTTTTTGAAAATATCTTGAAAAATGGTGCCCAACAAGAAAATGATGTTGTATGAATCGTATGAATTATCATTTTCTTAGTGCTTCTCTTGAGCATTCAAAACTTTCAATGTTTATGTGACATTGCTCAAGACCGAGAAGATATGAACTTCCCGTTGTGTAGGATAAATGGACATAAATGAACATTTTCCTTTCTTCGAAGACCGTAGTCTAAAGTGACATTAACTTAGATTGTAGAGAAAAAATTTGATGAGATTGTTTTGAATGCATTTGGAAAAAATCTCTCGTTCGAACTTCATTTATTCACCCGTGTTAATATTAATCAACATTTCTAGGTGCACAAATGTTATCGATTGACGAGAGACATGTCAGAGAAGATTATTTTTGTATTTTTAAATTTTTTTGATTTTGTATTTTGCTTTTATAGGTTTTATATTTTTATATTTTGTTTTTCTGATAAGATATATACAAAGAATTATTGTGGTTTTGCAAGACGATCAAGTTCTTGAGGAGATAAACTGCGCATACTGGTATGTGCGTAAATACACATACCTTTTACTTAATAAAACGACCCTAAACGAACAAAAACGCACATAAAATGCCATATATATGCTTGTTTTTGTGTTTGTACTGTGCAGGTATCGGATATTTACTAAAGGACAAAAACGAAGCCAAAACGGACAAAACCGAGCACGGAATGGAAAAAGCGTAAAAAGCCAAAAAGTCAACCCCGACAAAGTCAAAGTCAAAGGCGGAGCCGTAAACGAAGAAATACTTAATGGGCCAACCCGCACCCATCTAATGGGCCGGGTCAACCCATTAAGGTATTATATGAAGACTTAATAAGCCTTGTACCATTAAAAAGCCCAAAAATCCAACAATAGCCCATTTCCCTTTTTTATATAAAACATGGCCCAAAGATAATAAACCTAGGCCCAATCACCAATTAACACCGTTAGCCCAAGACCACCCTTTACCCACACTATACCATTAGTCCAAAAGGACTAACGGTGCAAACATACAATACACCTTGAAGGACTGAAATTGCCAAAACCCTTATAACTTTTATCACCACAAGGACTTTCATTGCAAATATACTATACAACATAAGGGACCTAATTTACCATTTCTCATCAACTTTTAACCAGTCAAACCCTACACCCATTTCCCGCCTAAAACCTAATTACTATTCACCCTCCCCCTTAAATCCCCTGCACCACGACAAACCTAACTCACACCCTTCTTCACCCCAAGACAAACCCATCACCCTCCCTTACCAGTCAACCCTTACCCCACCTATGACATCTTCACATGGGTTTGCCATGTTGGCAATCCGTGGCTAACATACATACAAATTAGGCGCCAAAACCACATCAATGGTCAAGATTTATGGATTGGGCTCCAGGCCTTTATATGGCTGTAGACTGATTTTAAAAAAAGGCACAAGAGAAGTTTTTGAAGACACCTCTCAAACAAGAAGCACAAATGGGCAGCTTATATAAAGAAGATGAAGCACAAGCCTAAAAGAGAACTAGGAGTAGAAATAATTTAGTTTAGTTAATTTCCAGCTTATTTGTATTTTTTTTCCTTTTGTCTTTTAAAAATTCAAGCCTTGTAATTTTTTTTCTTAATGAAAATTTTAGTTTTTTAAGTTTTCTCAAATCTGTCTTTTTAAGCTTAATCGTGCTTTGCTTATTGCCTGCTTATTTCAGCTTATCTATTGCTTTGTATGCTCTTGTTATGCTTAACTTTTAACGTGTCTTTCAAAATTTTGGCCTATAATAGTGATAACCAGTTGTAAAATGATTAAACTGCTTTTAAAAGGAGTGTTTGGAACAAGACCCAAAATGGGTCAAAATGGGATAAAATTTGCTTATGGGTTTTTCATTCAGTTCTTACTAGCTTTTAATAAGTCTATTATTCAGTTATTTTAAGTGTTCAAAAGCTAAAAGCCAAATTTAAGGTTTAAGGAATTTAAGGTTTGAATCTGTGGCAATTTTCATTGAAATTAAGCTTGTTTAAGCTAGATTTTGATAAAGTGCCTTTAGGTGTTGTTTTATTGCTTGTTTTTGATCTTAAATAAAGTAGAACCTAGCTAGTTTAAGTATGCATTTGCCAAATTATGGTTTGGGCAAATCTGCCATTTTTTTTTCTTGCCAGTGTTTAGTTGAGCCCACTTTAGATCTTATTTTAAGTTAGTGATAGGTTGTTTTAGCTTATGATTTTTCTTGCACAAACCCCTTTTGGTATGTAGATCATCTATTCAAGCTTATTTTGTTCTTTAAACTTCTTTTACCAGTTTAAAAATAGGGCTGCAAATGTCCTTTTGTCTTTTATAAAACATAACTCACAACATATGTGCTGGCTAACTAGCTTTTCATTTAGCTTTTTCATAGTTAATTTAAGTTTCAAAATGCTTTTCAATTAGTGATTTAGAAAGCTTCTATGATAGACTTTAATAATATACAAGTCTTTTTTCCATAAGGATCCTTTTAAGTGCTTAAAAATAAGCTCAAAAATGCCCTTTTGGCTGTTTGGCTAAAAACTTTGGCCAAAAGCTTATCTGCTTATTTGAGCTTATAGGCTTATATTAGGTTAGTTTTAGTCAGCTTTAGCTTATTTTACTTAGGATAGAGCTTATTAGAGCTCATTTACATTCTTAGTTTAAAATTTTAAGTATAATAAGCCTTTAAGTCTTTTTGTCTTCTTAGCTTAGTTTAGCTTAATTTCTTTGCTTATTTTTGATCTTACATGCTTATTAGGTCTAGAACTTTATATGTTTAAGCTTATTTTCCTTTTCTCATTTGCTTATTATGATAAAAAGGCTAAACAGTTATGCTTTTTCACTTGGTGTAAAAAATAGTTTTATGTCATTCTTTTTTTGCGTATTCAGGCTTATTTTTATGTTTTTAGAAAAAAGTGTCTTTTTTTAAATTTGCTTATTTTTGACTGTACTTCAAGTTTTTAAAAAAAGAAAAAGTAAAAAAAATGTTTCTAAGAAAGGAGAGACATGGGGGTCGAACCCATGACCTATCCCTTTGCATACACATGTCCCAAACAAACACACACTAACCATTGGCACCAGTAGGGCCATCTTGTTTTATTCTACCAAATTAATTCCTTAAGCCCTTTTTCCCTTTTTTCCTTTCAGCCCTTTTACAGCTTATTTCGTGCTTATTTCAAAAAGCACTTCGCACAATTTTATTTTTCCTAGATTCTGCACACTTCAAACTACTTTTCATAATTTTTTTCAGATTTTTCCCATTTCATTTAGTATTTTTAATTAATTTTTCTTTTTAAAACTGTTTTTAATTCATAAAAAATTATTAAAAAATCAAAAAAATATAATTCTTTTTTTCAAAATTTTCTTTGATCATTTAGGACTTAGGAAAATTAAATTTGTATCTGTAGGGTCGAAATTGTAGAGTTTGTTTTTTTTAAAGAACAAGATTTGATCCCGTTAACGTTTTCGTGTTTTTACTTTAACTGCCTTCATTTTTATGTTCCCGTAGACTTATGATTTACTTTCCCATGCCCTACTTATGTTTCCCGTAGAATTAGGTTTCATTTATTTGCCTTAATTTGTTTCCCGTAGATTTTTCAGTTATTCAATTGCCTTTAATTGCTTTCTCGTAGTTTAGGAATTAATTCCTATGCCTTTTCATGTTATTTTCGTTAGATTTAGAACTCAAATCAAATTCCTTTATCATTCAAGCATCAAAAGTCAAAACAAAATACGTACGTCAATTTCAGTCTCGTTGGGGAAAAACAGACCCGGCTGGGAATCACATACTTCTGGTTTATTCATTGATTTTGATTGAGATTTTGAGATTATCTTATTATATATTTATATATATTTATTTATATATATTAAAGGTTAGTTTCAAAAGCAATCAATTTTTGGCGCCGCTTCCGGGGAGGAGTGTAATACGATTGTCGTTGCGTTTGATAATTTTTGGCGCCGTTGCCGGGGAGGTGTGTTGCGACAATATCGTTACGGTTTGACGATTAGTGACTTGAAGACCCTTCCTCGTGAAGTTAACATTTTTGTTTGTGAATATTTTCTTCTTATAAAAATATAAAAATACAAAAATATTTTTCATTTCTTTTTAAAGAAAAAATCAAAAATATAAAAACATTGTCCTTAATAAATAATCAAAATCATCATCAATATAATGCTCTCAACTGAGGCATTATCATAATAAGTTCCCAAACAAAAGATTAAAACTTGCCTTTGTGTCACTTGCGAGGTACGGTTCACCTTTGAAAGATGAACAAACTAAAAGAGGGGTATAAGGAGGGTTGTTCCGAGGAACTACGACCCGAAAGGAGAAGGTTTTTAATAGCTTCGCGCTTTCTCGCTCCTCCGCTCCTTTGTGCGTTTTTCTTTTTGAGGAGCTATCCGTGTGATGGCTAGTTGATTTCGGTTGAAGCTTATTCAATTCTCTTTTGTCTTATATATATATACTGTTTCTGATGTTTTAAAGAAACTTGAAGAACCAAAAATAATCTCCTTTAACCTCTTTGCCATTTAATTCTTTTTCTTATCCTCTATTTGTTTATTTCTAATGTCGACATTCGAGCCACGTGAATGTTTTTGGTGTGGAGGTCTGATATACGGTATCGTTTGTCAACAATGTAATTGCGAAAGGTGTGGAGATAAACTTCAAAATGGATTTTGTCCGACATGCAATTCTGGAGCTGTAAATTCATTTGCTTATGATCTAAATCCGAATTCTTTCAACGATTCTCAAAATTTTTCCGACCACCCCACACACTCTGAACCAATCTTGTGTGATTTTTAAGGGAACGATGCTCGTTATGGTCACTATTGTACACCGCAAGTTCCAAACCCGGAACCATGCTACAATCAAAACTATGATGAGTTCCTTCAATTCTTTAACAAGTTTCAACAATAATATTCTTGTATTTGGTGAAAATGCAAGGTCATCATGCGACTTTTGTAATGGTCAACGATGAATAAATATTTTCACGATTTAATTCTTCCGGTTTTGACCTAATTGTTCCACGGATTGGCAAGGATTAGAAGGTATTTCATTCACTTCATTCATCTCAAGAAATGAGTATGGAAATTTTGCAAGCTAAAGAAGACTTAATGATTTCTATATAAACCCTTTTAAAGAAATTCAATCGTATTTATTTTAGAGAAACACCAAAGTTTTTAATGCAAGCTTGGGACAAATTTCTTGAAATTAAGCATGCTCAATCCGAGGAGGTACAAGAATTGATTTACAAACTTCTTCAAGATTTATAAAGTATAAACGAGGAGTTGGAAGAATATATTAAACCTCCAAGTTGGAATTTGCCTACCTCATCTTATGATGATGACGATGACGAGGAAAATTCTATCCCCTTGAGAGATATTATTATGTCTGAACTTCCTCCGTGTGTTGCAATCACACCCGACTCACCAATTACGGACTCCCTCATAATGGAGGACAAACATCTTGACACAATTCTGAAAACAGAATCGGACAAATTCATAAAGTCTAGTGTTGAGAACCTTGTCCAAAACCCAAGTGAGTCCGAGGATGAATGTGAGTGTGATGTGCCCGATTGTGATGATTCTCAAACGACAAATTTTTCAACGTTTTCCAATCCTCTCTTTGCGTTTCTTACCTCTAGTGATGACGAGTCAATAGTATGAGGAGTATTCACGATATGAGTTTTAAAACTTATTCGAACCCTTTTTTGATCTTGAAGATAAATCATTTCTAGTGAGTTTATTCACGATTTATATTGAAGGCACCGATTTACTCTGAAAAAAATGATTGTTTTGATGCCGAGTCTTATCTTCTTAAATCACTACTCAATCGAGATACTTTGATGGCTTCCTCTCTTAAGGTTGATTCTACCCTCGATGAGTTCGCCGGTAAACTCAAAACAATTCCACCGGGAATTGTTAATAGAGAGCACGAGGAGTATATTAGTATGATGGAGAGGTTGCTATACGACAATTCAACTCCCCGACCACCGGAAGCTTTTCAAGCTAATTCTGATACGATCATCGAGTCTCTTCCCACATTTCCTATCCCCGTTGAGGATAGTGACTCTCTTAGGGAAGAGATCGATATATTTCCCGGTCCGGATGACTCAATACCACCAGGTATTGAGAGTGATGATTACGACTCGGAAGGTGACGATAATTCTACTTCCCTTCATTCCTGAGTTGAAATATTTCTTTTTGATTTATCCCGATTCCAGGAGTTTTCAACCATTGATGTGGTGGAAGACATCCCCGTTGATGTGCCTAATATTTTGCCCACCCATCCCACCCTTCATATGGATTTCGACTTCATTCCTTCTCATAATGATCTCGGATCCGATCTTGATGTTTCTTCTCCTTCCGGAGATAGAAACAAGATTTACGATCCAGGGATATGCATTGAAGTCAAATCCATGAGATTTCTTACTCTCTATCCCCCCCCCCCGTGATTGATTACCTTATTCCATTTTTATATAAATGAAGACCTAGTTTTTCACATCGGGGCTTTAAGCATTTCTAATATCATTTCTGAAAGCCCGATGATGATTCATGGAAGAGATACACTTGCCTAAATTGGGTGTTCGTCTTCTCCTATTTTTTAATCCTCACTTGATCAATCAAGTATGGGGGGATCGAGTCAGGCTCAAGAATCGGTTAACAAAAATAAGCGCTTCGTGGGTGGCAACCTATGCTTATCCCTTAGTTTTATTAATGAATAAGTGTTTTGTGTTGTGATGAGGCTCGCCTCTTCCATTATCCATGTTTTGTGTTTTGTGTTATGGTCCGGATTGCCCGGATTTTGAAGCCTCTCATGCTCGCAGTTTTTGTCCTTGCGATCACTTGAGCTTATATCCTCAGCAGCTTCATTTAGGGACTCTAATATCAAATCTTTCGACTAACATTTATATTTTATTCGTGCAATACTTAAATAAACGCTTAGGATTTCGTAGGGACCCTTTCTTAATACATTGAGGAACAATGTTCAGTTGTGTATGGGGGGATCTATCGTTTTGATTGTGCCTTGGCAGTCCGTTTGTTTTTTCGTATCCCGTTTTTTACACCAAAAGACCAAAAAAATTAAAAAAATTAAAAAATTTCACAATAACAAATAAGTGTTTTGTCCAGTTTTGACTTTCAAGCTGGGTAGAATAGAATTAATTTTTGACTCGATTAGAGCTGTTGAGCTCTAGCTTGTTCCTTAACTTTTAGACTAAGCATTCGCGGAAATTTGCAAAGAACGAAAAATGATAGAGTTAATTATGAGTTAGATGCTAAACAAGGATTATTTGGAAATCTTAAGAGCTCATAAGTGTAATTTGTGGCTTTTTTTCTCCCATAAGCTCCTAACCGGACTAATAATACGTGCTATTTTTGAAAATTAAACTTAAATCAACAATTTTTGAAGTATAGTCGATATCAATAATTTTAGTTCAAATTTATACTTAAATTTTCTAAAAAGAAATTTTCTCTATATCGTGGTATTATATGTTAAAAAAATGAGGTAATAATAATAATAAACTGTGGGCTAATAAAAGTTTACTGCATCTTGCCGGCTCACAACCGATGTTGCAGTCTTCTAAATAAGGCACATAGTAATTATCCGAGACTGATAAAAGTTTGCTGCATCTTGCCGGCTCACAACCGATGTTGCAGCCTTCTAAAAGGTCGAGGATTTCATTAGTTTAATGGAAGTGTAATTATATTAAGTGTAGTAAATGTGATTTAATAAATATAGGGAAAATCTCTTTTTCTTAAATTTAAATATACTTTTGAACTAAGACTATTTCGTTTTAAATTGTGATTTTATGTATATACGGGAAATCCAAGGGTTTTGAAACCGAAGGTCCGTGAGTCCCGATACTAGTCTCTGTGGGGTGTCAAAAGCCTGGTCACTTAGCCGCAAGGTTGGGATGTGCCGAGACGAAAGTCGCTACATGGGATGATCTCGCCTTCAAACTCATTATTCTCGGGTGGAACGTGAAGCATAGAAATTTTGCAAAACGTTGATCCATGGTTGAAATTCGAAGTAGCACATTCACCTAAGATATAATAATTGTCGGGAGTCAAAATTTTCACAAGTTACAAATATGAGTAGTGTTAGCATCTTTACTCGTATTTAACGGTGATTTCGTTTTAAGCTTGGTTTGGAATAATGTTGAAAAGTCGAGATACGATGAATTTATTATTTTTAGGGACATTTTAGGATTGAAACTGTTTCTAGTCTATGATCCCTATAGTTATAAAATAAAAGCAATCGTTCAAACAGTTAGTTAGTTGCTTAAAAAGAAAAGTACAAAAAAATAAGAGAAAGGAAAAAATACAAAAATATGTGTGTGAATAAGTGTAAATATTTAAAAATGGTCGAGGGGGATTGAGATTCTTGGTTTTCTTAAGTGTTTACTTATGGCATTGTGTGAGGACACGACAATAGTTTAGTATGGGGGATTTTGGTATGTGCGTAAATACACATACCTTTTACTTAATAAAACGACCCTAAACGACCAAAAACGCACATAAAATGCCATATATATGCTTGTTTTTGTGTTTGTACTGTGCAGGTATTAGATATTTACTAAAGGACAAAAACGAAGCCAAAATAGACAAAACCGAGCACGGAATGGAAAGAGCATAAAAAGCCAAAAAGTCAACCCCGACAAAGTCAAAGTCAAAGGCGGAGCCGTAAACAAATAAATACTTAATGAGCCAACCCGCACCCATCTAATGGGCCATGTCAGCCCATTAAGGTATTATATGAAGACTTAATAAGCCTTGTACCATTAAAAAGCCCAAAAATCCAACAATAGCCCATTTCCCTTTTTTATATAAAACCTGGCCCAAAGATAATAAACCTAGGCCCAATCACCAATTAACACCGTTAGCCCAAGACCACCCTTTACCCATACTATACCATTAGTCCAAAAGGACTAACGGTGCAAACACACAATACACCTTGAAGGACTAAAATTGCCAAAACCCTTATAACTTTTATCACCACAAGGACTTTCATTGCAAATATACTATACAACATAAGGGACCTAATTAACTATTTCTCATCAACTTTTAACCCAGTCAAACCATACACCCATTTCCCTCCTAAAACCCAATACTATTACCACTCACCTCAATCCCATGCACCTCGACAAAACCTAACTCTCACCCTTCTTCACCCAAGGCAAAAGCCATCACCTCATACAGTCAACCCTTACCCCACCTATGACTTCTTCACATGGGTTATGCCATGTTGGCAATCCCAGGCCGTTACCATACTTACAAATTAGGCGCAAAACACATCAATGTGCCAAGGGATTTTAGGGATTGGAATCCAAGGTATTTTATATGGCTTGGATTGATTTAAAAAGGCACATGAGAAGTTTGAAGAACACCTCTAACACAAGTAAGCACAAGTTGGGCAGCTTTATAAAGAAGATGAAGCACAAGCCTAAAAGAGAACTAGGAGTAGAAATAATTTAGTTTAGTTAATTTCCAGCTTATTTGTATTTTTTTTCCTTTTGTCTTTTAAAAATTCAAGCCTTGTAATTTTTTTTCTTAATGAAAATTTTAGTTTTTTAAGTTTTCTCAAATCTGTCTTTTTAAGCTTAATCGTGCTTTGCTTATTGCCTGCTTATTTCAGCTTATCTATTGCTTTGTATGCTCTTGTTATGCTTAACTTTTAACGTGTCTTTCAAAATTTTGGCCTATAACAGTGATAACCAGTTGTAAAATGCTTAAATTGTTTTTAAAAGGGGTGTTTGGGACAAGACCCAAAATGGGTCAAAATGGGATAAAATTTGCTTATGGGTTTTTCAGTCAGTTCTTACTAGCTTTTAATAAGTCTATTATTCAGTTATTTTAAGTCTTCAAAAGCTAAAAGTCAAATTTAAGGTTTAAGGAATTTAAGGTTTGAATATGTGGTAATTTTCATTGAAATTAAGCATGTTTAAGCTAGATTTTGATAAAGTGCCTTTAGGTGTTGTTTTATTGCTTGTTTTTTTTTTATCTTAAATGAAGTACAACCTAGCTAGTTTAAGTATGCATTTGCCAAATTATGGTTTGGGCAAATCTGTCCTTTTATTTTTTCTTGCAAGTGTTTAGTTGAGCCCACTTCAGATCTAATTTTAAGTTAGCGATAGGTTGTTTTAGCTTATGATTTTTCTTGCACAAGCCCCTTTTAGTATGTAGATCATCTGTTTAAGCTTATTTTGTGATTTAAACTTCTTTTACTAGTTTAAAAATAGGGCTGCAAATGTCCTTTTGTCTTTTATAAAAACAAAAACTCAACATATGCTGCTGTTAACTAGCTTTTCATTTAGATTTTTCATAGTTTTTATCAAGGGATTACTTAACCTCTCTCAATCAAAGGCACGTCAACAATGGAGAAAGCACAATGGAATGTGGGTTTTTTATGCTAAAACACTCACAAAACTAGCACAAACGTCACATCAAAGAATGACATGCTGGCAATCCTCAGGTGTCCACAATTTGATCAAACGGCCACAATTGATGCTCAAATGATTGAAGAAATGATTGGCCAGGATTAAAAAGGTTGGAGAGCAAGGCAAGAGGCTAGAAGGATCCAAGGCAGCCTATAAATAGGACCTCACCTCTCACACACACGATATCTAGTTTTTAAGTAGTAGTTTTTAATTTAGTGTAGCTTAAATTTTAATTCTTAGCTTAATGATGTTTTAATCTTGTAATTTTCCTTTAAAAAGTACTGTAAGCAAGTTTTATTAATGAAATTGAGTTTTTCTAAATTTCTCCAAGTTTCTTTTTCATAAGCTCTCAATAAGCTAAGCCACCTAAATAAGCTAATAAGCTCATTTAAAGCTCTTTCAGTCTATAAGCTGAAATAGAGCTATTTGAATTCAGCATTAATCTTACTTAAACCTTAAATCAGTTTAATCTATCATGGATCTTATTGGATTAGAGCTTTTGGAAGGGGATCTTAACTTGGAAGAGATCCCAAGGACTTTTACCCTAGCTTATTAATAAGCTAGGGAGCTTGTAGCTGCCTTAATTGGTGCCTCTTGTTTAGCTAGAGGTGAATTGTAAGTTTTCTTTTAATGTCTTGCTTTAAATATTAATTTTATAGCTTTCTAAACTTAGATCTGCTTATTTGCTTATTCTCTTTGCTTATTAGTGCTTATTTGAGTTTTATCTAGCTAAATCATCTTAGTTGTTTATCTGTTTTCAATTTTCTTAGTTTAAATCATAGATTTTCATATTATTGTCTTAAAAACCTCTAAAAAACCAAAAATATAGTAAAATAGCTTAAGTCTTAGGTTATTGCTTATTTAGTTGTTAAGTCATGCTTATTAAAGTAGTTTTAATCTGTTAATTGTCTGGTATTAAGCACTTGTTTTCTAGATTTCAAATTTAGTAGCTTAATCAAAACTGTCATAGTCTTAAAGGGGTGTTTGGATTAAGCTAGTTTGACCACAATAAGTCAATTTAATCTGTGCAAACACTTTGAGTCAATTCAGTTTTTCTAAGAAATTAAGTTTCCAAAAGATTTTAGAGTTTAGATTGCTAAATTGAAATAGTTATGGCTTATTATGTTGGTGCCAGCACCAGGGGAAATTATCTTTGAATTTCACTTGTGCAATTGTTGATCTAAGCCCTCCAAGGCTTAGATCTTGCTTGAACTTTGTTTGTACACTCTATTTGAGTGTGCCTTAGTGCAGGCCTCCCTTAGGAAGTCTGCACTTTTGAGTTGCACTTGTGCATAGTAAGCCTGCACTTTTGTTTTGCACTTGTGCAATAGTGCACCAGTACTAACAGTAAGATAGTACTGCTGCCAGTACTTTCCTCAGTTAGTACTGTTAGCCTAGATTTTAGCTAGCAACTAATAGTTCTTAGGTTCTTAAATTCAAGTAGGATTAAGTTTAGTTATAGCTTATTATAAATTTAGTTTTAGTTTACATTTTTAGCTTATTTCATAGTTTAATTCTGTTCTTAAAAGACCAATTGCATCAGCAGTACTTTTAAGTGAAAGTACTGTTGAAATTTTACACTAGCAATACTAACATCAGTTAGTACTGCTACCTTTAGCCTAGTTTTAAGTTTAGAATAAGTAGGATTTAGACTTTTAAATTCAGATAGGACTTAGATTAGTTATAGCTCAATATGGTTTAAGTCTTAAATTTTGTTTTCTAGCTTATTGTCTTAGCTTATTTTGCTGTTTAAAGTCCTTAAAAAGTTAAAAAGCCAAAAACAGTACTTAGGAATTTTAGGATTTTAATTTGTTAATTTAGCTTATGAATCTAGAATTTATAGCTTAATTAGATAGATTATAAGTAGTTTAATAAGTTCTTAAAATTTTAGAGTCTAGTTTATCTTTTTAAGGTCTTTAAGCTTAGTTGGAGTTTGTGCTTCTTTGCTTATTTCCTGAGTTTGCTTAAATCATGCTTAGTTTCAGCAGCTTAAAAGCACTTCTAGCTTAGATTTTTTTGCATTCATAGATAAAGCACATCATAAGCTTTTTTTTAGAACTTCTTTCCTTTTTCATTTTGTATTAATTTTGAGTCTTTTATAGCTTATTTTCTAAAACCAAGGGTAAAACCCCACTTTCTGAGGTCAGATTAGAAATTAGCTCTTATTGAGCTTATTTGTTATTTTCAGCCAAAGTAGCTTTTATTAATTTTGTTCCCCCTAGTTTCCTTTACAACTTTGCTCTTTTAAGTTTTTAGTGATAATCACTTTTAGAATTTGAGCTTATAATTGGACTTTGCTTGTTGTCGGGGTTGTTCCTCAGGGACCATTCTTGTAATTTTTTTGTTTTAGTTGTTTTTCAGTTAATCCTTGCCCGTTAAATGCTTTAGTTCAGCTAGTCCTTTTCCCTTTTGCACAGTTAGTCCCCAAGTTAGTTATTAATTAGTTTTATTTAGTCTTAATTAATAATTAGGGTTAAGTTTTAATTAGTTTAATTAGTCTTTTATAAAAAGATAAAAATTAGGGCTTTTATTTTTAATCATTTTCTGCACTTTTTCTTTATTTAGTGAAATTTTAGTTTACATTTTTAGGGTTAAGTTTTGGTCCATTTGCTTAAAAGTTGCATTTACGTATTTGTTTAATTGTTCATTTTAATATCTTTCCAAATCAAACATCTTTGCCCTATTCCAAATAGGATGACGAACCTAAAACAGTTGGTTTCAATTTTCACTAGTCATTAGGGATAACGACCGGGGGTCTGATCACTACTTACTCAGGTTAAACATACGTTATTATTATATATATTATATATTTTTTTTTGTAAGTTCTTAACCTTTTTTCCATTTGGTTTAAAGGTGGGATAGGTTGGAATTTACCCAAAAGTATTTTTTTATTATATATTTTATAGGTACGTAAAACTTTGCTTACCAGGTAACCTGCACTATAGCTTTGCACTTGTGCAAAAGGCATCAGTACTAACAAAAAGTTAGTACTGCTGTCACTTTTAGCTTAGATTTTTAGCTAGGTAATCCTAGGATTTAGTTTCTAAGGTTAGAGTAGGATTAAGATTAGGTATAGCTTAATTCATTTTAAGACTTATCTTTAGTTTCCAAGCTTATTTACTGTAGATTTTTGCTTTTAAAATTCAACTAAGAAACCAAAAACCCAAAGATAGTAAATAGTTGATAGCTTTTGAATTTGATTTCTAGCTTGTAGTAGTAGGTTTTATTGTTTAAATTAGTAGCTATTAAGTAGTTTGTCAAGTTTGCAAAAGCTCATTTGCTGTATTAGCTTTTTGAGCAATTGAGCTTGTTAAGTTTTTGTAGCTTATGGCTTATTTCCTGAGTATGCTACTTTCATCATCGTTTTCAGTTGTTCTCTAGTGTTTTAAGCTCAAATTTCTTTTCATAGATAGATTAAGCACATCACTAGCTTTCCAAAACTTCTTTTGTTTCTAAAATTGAGCTTAATTTGAGCTTAATATAGCTGTTTTAGTAAAAATAAGCCCAAAACCCCACTTTCTGTGACAGCTTATTGATAAGCTGTTTTTGAGCTTATTAGTTAGTTTCAGTTTAGGTCTCTTTTATAAAAGTAGCTTATTTTTGTGTCCTCTTTAAGTCCTAGTATTTAGATTTTCATATAAGTCAAAAAGAGCAAAAAGGGGTTGCCCACACTCGAACCCACGACCTCCCACACACAACACACACGCCTTAACCAGTTTGCTTCAATAGCTCATCCATCCATATCACACACAATTTAATACTAGTACACGTTTTTATTTCCCTTTTTAATATATAAGCCGTAGCTTAATAAGCTTCTTTCTCAGCTTATTTAATAAGCTGAGTTCTTTCTTTTATTTTTCTAGTAATCTTCGTATCATTATAGATTTTTCCTGAATTTTTCGTAATTTTTCATCAATTATTTTATTTTTAATAATTTTTCGAAAGTTAAAATCTTAAAAAATCAATAAAAAATAGAAAAAAGTTTCAGGAAAATACAAAAAAATAGTTTTTAGTTTTATAAAAAATAGCTTTAGGTTTACATTCAGTAAAATCATTTTTACACTTTTTTAGATTTAATTTTCATTTTTAAGCTTTTATTTTTTAATTTTAAAAATAGGATTTCAATTTTAAAAATGTAAAATATGTTTTATGGTTTTTATGTTCTTTTAGACTTTTATAAGTTTAATAATCATTTTTCCAAATTTTTAGTATTTAATTTGCTATTTTTTTTAAGATTTAATTAGTTTTTAATTCATATTAAATACAAAAATAATCAAAAAAATGTTTTTCTTTTTCCTAAAATTTTCTTTTGTCCTATCTTAGGTTTAGAAATTTAATTTGCAATTTTTGGGATTAATTTTAGTCTACTTGCCTAATTGTCACGTTTTATTTGTTTCCCGTATTTGTTTAATTGTTTAATTGATTTTAATTGTTCAAATTTACTTGTTGTTTTAGATTATCAAATCATCCATTTGCTTATTCAAATCATAATCCAAGCTTAAAAAAGGTTTCAATTTCACTAGTCGTTGGGGAAACGACCCGGGTGATCATATTTACCTGGTTAAATATACGTATTATATATTATATTTTATATATTTTTGAGAGTGAATTTTTATTAGGGAATTTTCTTAATTGCTCTTTGAAGTATTTTATTTTATAGTATATTTTATTGTGTATTAAAAATTTCAATCATCCTCCCCTCAAATCCAACTATACATCTTTTTATAACCTGCAAATGTTAAACTAAAACATAGAAAATACAACAAAAATACTAACATAGCAGTATCAAGTATAATTAGAGACTAAATATACTTGTCACAAGAGAATTAATTTCTCTTGGGAACCAACGAGCTTATTTCTAACCTTGTTTCTACCTGTTGGATCAATTAGTAAAATTGCTTACAAATACATGATCCAGTATTCTTGTAGACATGATTTATCATCTTTATTTTAGGTCTCCATGCCCAACAGCACTTTGTCATTCTTTTTCCTTTAACAGTATTAACAGAAATTACCTTAGCAGTATTAACTTTGTTATTCAAATTTCTATTTTATGTGTTGTTTGTTGGTAAAAAGGTCTTCTTAATGGTGAATGTGACTTTTGAAAAACATTTGTCCTTGATTTGGCAACATTTACAAAGGGTACAACAGTATTGAATGACCTAGTAGCACTAACTGGTGCTGTAGTTCTTGAAAAGCTATTGCCTGCAATACTAATTTGGTACTAGGCCAGACTTGGTTAAAACTGTAGTTGGAGCAAAAAATTCTTCTAGAATTAGAAATTTTTTGATGATCTGACCCTCATTGCATTGTCCAAAATGGTATCTAACTTCCTTTGACCAGTTCCATTTTCACATTGTTCAAACAGGTTTTTTGTACATCCTTTTATCATGAAAATCACATTACTTTAATTTAGATGATTTAAAATTCCAAAACACAAACAAGATTTTGGCTGTAAACTGAAATCCACTCCCAATTTTTTATGCATTGGGGTTATTCATCTTGTATGTTGTTCTAGGGTTCTTTTACTAACTTTCCTAGGTTGATCAGCTTGCTTAGGTTTTTGAACATTAAGAGATTCTAACACAACAGTCTCATCTTCATCACAATCAGAAACCCAATCTTCAATTATTGGAGCATCTGAAGTTTTCTTACTTTCTTTAGAGACATTTCACTAAAGCACCCCTTATTTACCTTAACACATATCTTCAAATTCAGGCTATTTAAATTTCTAAGTCTTACTGAGTTGATAAATCAACACTAGGAGGTGCAAACAAGCCTGTAAGTGGAGGGGGAACATCATTATATCCTAGACCCTTCTTTTTTTATTAGATATTTGATTCCAATTTATTGATCAGACTTTTAGAGGCATTTTCAAAGTTGCAATTTTAAATCTGATTATCTCTCCTTTTTCTTTCTTAAGTCTTTCTACCTGTTTCTTAAGAGCATTAATATCTGATTCATTAAATGGGGCATCTCTTTTAAGAACAGAAATCTGATCATAAAGCATACTTTCATTTTTCTTATAAATGACCAGTTGTTCTTCTACTGAAGCTAAACCCTTTTTTATAGCTATCTAAATCAGATTCAGACTTATTAAGCTATATTCTCAACTTATCATACTTAGACTTAAGATCTTCAAAATTTTAAGGACCACCACGAAATAGAGCAAGTTTTCGTTATTTTTTGTACCTTAGAGTCAGAGAAGCCATAAGTGCAAAGTGGTAGAGCCTCCTCATGCCATGTAGCTATATATCAAATACAGGTCCCATTATAGCTACATCGCTTTAGAAGAAGATTTCTTCCACATTCACTGTCTTCTTGTGCTATCTTGACTTATAGTTCGTGTTCTCTTGCCTCTTAGGTATTTCTGCACTCTCTTTTTTTATAGCAAATGTCCAACTTATGGACAGTTGAACCCATTCACCTTTTTCTTGTCATAACCAGCAGTATCACTTCCATTGATGATAATCTTTTTACCAGTTCTCTGATAAAACTTTCTTGCTTTCATACTTAGCAATGCCAATTGCCACTTTAAATCCATTTCATCATTATCATCTTCATGAATTTGCTCTAGGTCTTCATGAACAACTTGAGACCCATTGGGTTGAGTGGCCAGATAAGCATATACTGTGGCATCACTAAGACAAGCAGTACTATTATATGCTTAAGCAGTTCTAACAGAATAGTTACTACCAGTACTAACTTGAAACATCTAGCAGTATTAAACAATCATTTGCTACTGCTATGGAACTCAGAGGAAGGCCAATTTGAGAGCCTGAGTTTGAGCTAGAGATTACACTTCTTTTGACTTTTGGTTCAACAATCTTAAAATTGTTGTAAAGATCATCAAAACTTATTGAGCCCAGATCTGATTTGTTCCTCCAGACCACAACATGCATACCCCATTCAGTAGGAAGACTTCTTAATAATTTTAGGTTAAGTTTCTTTATGGATTGATGATATCACTAAGATAGATAAATGCTTACATTTTCTGAAGCCGGTAAAGATAGAGTCCAAGTGATCTGAGCCTAGAAGCATTGAGGTTTCATTACTCTATTTTTAAGAGTGTCTTTTGAGTCTTCTTGGTGGCTTCATTACCACCAAATCTTGCTTCTATGGCTTCAAATAAAGACTTGGCATCCTTGTGTTTATTGAAAGTAAGTAGATGCTCACTTGGAAGTGTCATCATCAGGATGCTTCGGGCTTTAAGATCATTCTTCTTTAGGATATTCTGTTCAGCAGTAAACAGCATAGGTATTGTTTAATGTAGCAGATCTGTACCATCTTGTTTGTAGTGGTTCGACCGATACTGGCTTGAAGGAGTTGCCATTCTCTATGATCTCCTAGAGAGCATAATCTTGAACTTAATATTGACTCTATTCTTACGCTCCATGTGTCTATTTTCACCTTGCTTGAGACAGTGAGCATTTTGCCAAAGAGAATTGTTTTGGGTATTTTCTAGATCCATGGTTTTTGATATAGGGAATGAACAGAGAGATGGATCTAGTTTGTTTCTTCTAAATCAAGGTTTCAGAACACCCGCTCTGATACCACTTGTTGGTTCCAATTGAATGGATCTTTTGCCCTCAACAAAATAAACTCTGGTGATCAATATATTTCCCCATTGAAGATTACCGAAACCCAGAATTGCAGCTACATCATCATTCCCAAAGCGAACGGTTCCCAAGAACTTCCAGACAAAGTTGATGAGAAGCTTTAGATTCTCGGTCATATGCTTGGAACAACCCGAGTCAACGCACCATAAACATATTTGGATAACCTCAGCTGATTCGTTTGTATCATAGACGGGAGCATTGTCAGCCTGAGTACCCGATATAGATACTTGCTGCAGATTAGCCATCAAAATGCAGTTTGCATTGACTTTCTCAATCTCATCCAGATCTGCCACAACAGCTATCAAATCAAACTCTTCAGCTTGAAGTTGAATTCCTGTTTCTTCCTTTTGAGCAATCAGCAACTGAGTCTGAAGATAAGCTTCATCCCTTCTCCTTGGTCCGACTGTTCAATTCCTAGCGAGATGACCCAATCCTCTGCAGTTGTAGCACCTTATCTGATTACCATTGTTCCCATTTGCATTACCCTCAGCCCGTGCTGCTACAACATTACCATTTCCATTCAGATGAGCTATACCCGGAACAAAAATTACCCTATTCTGATTTCCAACATTCTGAACACCCGGATTCGGAACTGCATTCTAAACAACCTGATTCCCTACATTCTACCCAGCATACTGTCTAAACTGATTCCCCCCATTTCCTCCAACCATCTGCATTTGATTATCTTGACCCAAATTCATACCAGGCTGAGCAATCTGCCTATTACGAGGGTTGGATGAAATTCTCTAGTTGTTGTTGGTTGGTGTAGAGTAGTTTAGTTTGAATGCCTTGGCCATTAAAGCAAGTGTCGTGTTCATTGTAGCTGTAGGGTTTGTAATGTCTTCGAGATTTGGCATAGGTTGTTGCATGTAGTTCTAATTGAATGATGGTTGTGGGATATAGTTGTTGTTGTTGGGAAGTGGTTGTTGTATGTAGGTACTAGATGATGGTAGACCAGGATGAAACACTGGATACTTGAAGGAATTGTTTGAATTGGCCATGAGTGCTAAAGGATCTTGTGTTTTTGCAAGTTGTTCAGCTCTTAGTTCATCTACCTCCTTTTGATTGTACTTCAAGAATTCATACAACTGAGTGTAATCTGCTGTATGCAAGTCCTTTGTTTGATGAACAATGGTAACATGCCGACTCCATTCTGGTTGTAAGTTGTTTATGATTGGAGGGATACTAGGCCAAACTTCAATTATAACAGTGGACCTATTTTTATTAGAACTGTGAATGCTAATGGTAACCAATGGCCAGACCCAAAGGCCTGCAAAGGCAGGGTCCTAAGAGAAACTAATTTCTCTTATTTATGTGCAGGAACATCCACTGAAGAGCATGGTAGATAGAGGGATATTTGATAGTGGATGCTCAGGGCACATGACAGGTAACAAGGATCAACTAGAGGATTTTGAAGAATTCAATGGGGGATCTGTTACCTTTGGAGGGCTACATCTCTGGTAAAGGTAGAATACGAGTAGGCAATTTAGATTTGTTGTGTGTCCTTGTGAAAGAATTTACGGGCATTTTACCTTTTCTCAATATCACAATTTGTGATAAGCAACATATAGTGTCTTTTTACTGAGATCTGAATGTTTATGGTGTCTTCTGACTTTAAGTTTGCTGTTGAAAATCAGATTCTCTTAAAGGTCCCTAGACATCACAACATGTAACAGTTTTGACATGAGGACCTTCTCAATGCTAAAGGGTTTGCTGTTTGATTGCTATGCCACATCTGTTGAAAAAAATCTTTTTAAAAAAAAAATAAAGAAAAAATAAAAATCAAAAAAATTGTGGCATAGTAGATTGGATCATATCAACCTTTATAAATCCTAACAACTTGTGAAGGGAAACCTTGTAGAGGTTTACCTTCCAAGGGTTTTCCAAATGACCACACATGTGCTGCTTGACCATAAAGGCAATCAAACATAGGGCCTCTTGCAGGCCAAGTTAGAAGATGATCACCAGCCACTTCACACCTTGCCTATGATCTTTTTTGGTCCTACTTCTGTGAAAAGCATTAATCATGCAAGTTATTGTCTTGTTATCACTGATGATTGTACAAGATTTTGTTGGGTATTCTTTTTGGCTTCTAAGGATGAAACTAGTGGCATACTTCAGACCTTTATTAGGCAGATTGAAAACCAGCTTAGTCATAGAGTTAAGATCATTAGGTCAGATAATGGCACATAATTTAAGAATAGAGATATGCTTGTATTTGTGGCTACAAGGAATAAAAACAAGGGAGTATAGTAAAGCCAGAAACTCCACAAAAAAAGGAGTTGCGAGAGGATGAATAGGAACCCTAATGAGGCTGCTAGAACTATGCTAGAAGTTCCTCTTACCAACCACTTTTTGGGCAGAAGCAGTTAGTACTGCTTGCTATATTTTTAATAGGGTAAGAGTGACAAAACCTCAACACAAAACTCCATATGAGCTTTTGTTTGGCCACAAACCAATTATAAGCTACATAAGACCTTTTGGGTGTCATGTTACCATCCTAGATACTCTTAGTGTGCTTGGAAAGTTTGATAGAAAATCTGATGAGGGATTCTTAGTTGGTTACTCTCTAAACAGCAAAGCCTATAGGGTTTATAATCTAGTAACCAAAAGAGTAGAAGTTAATCTGCATGTTAATTTTCTTGAAGAAAAACCCAATGTCAAAGGAGTAGGATATAGATGGATGTTTGATATTGACTATCTTACTGATTCTATGAACTATATTCCTGTATCTTTGGAAAATCAAGCTAACAATGCAGGTATTTCAGAGGAAACTAACAGTGCAGGTACATCACAAACTCAAGAGTCCAGTGCTTCTGAGGAAAAAGATGAGGAAGTAGAGCTTATTGTTGTACCTTCTGCTGTCAAGATTCCTGAAGAGAAAGATGAATCAAGGACATCTTCCACAACTTCAAAGACAGAGGAGACCTTGACAGAACCTCAAAAAGAGATGAAGGATTCCTCTACTAATCCTAAGATTCAAGCTTTTAGAAGAGAGTTGGAAGAAATTGCCCTAAAGCATTTAGGGAAAGTCCCTGAAAACAACACTACCAGTACCCATTCAGTTAATACTGGTAGTCAGACAGTTAATACTGGTAGGCTTGATCATGATGATTCACTTATGCCAGAGCTCGAAATCTTTCACAAGCCTGAGACAGGAATTTTTGATGAGGCATCTTATGATGAGGAGGGTGTGATAACTGACTTCAACAGTCTTCCTACAGAAATTGAAGTCAGTCCTACTCCTACACTTAGGATTCATAGTATTCACCCAAAAAGTCAAATACTTGGTGATCCTAAGTCAGCTGTGCAAACTAGGAGCAAAGTGCAGAACAAATCAGGAGCTCATGCTCTTCTCAGTCATACTCAAAAACAGCAAAGAAACAATCACAAAGATCAACAGCATTGTTTGTTTGCATGTTTTCTATCTCAAGAGGAACCTAAAAAGATTGCTGAAGCTTTACAAGATGACAGTTGGGTTCAAGCCATGCAAGAAGAACTGTTACAGTTCAAGCTACAACAAGTATGGGTTCTTGTAGATCTACCTCATGGAATGAAGGTGATTGGCACCAAGTGGGTCTACAGAAATAAAAGAGATGAAAGAGGTGTGGTTGTGAGGAACAAAGCAAGATTGGTGGCCCAAGGGTACACACAGGAAGAAGGTATTGACTATGATGAGGTTTTTGCTCCTGTGGCAAGAATAGAAGCTATCAGGTTGTTTTTGGCCTTTGCCTCATTTATGGGGTTCATAGTTTACCAAATGGATGTTAAAAGTGCTTTTCTGTATGGCACTATAGATGAAGAGGTTTATGTCTCACAACCTCCTGGTTTTGTTGATCCTGATCATCCTACAAAAATAAGGTGTATAAGGTGGTCAATGTTTTGTATGGACTACATCAAGCTCCTAGAGCTTGGTATGTCTACTTTATCTACTTCAAGAAAAGCATGGATACAAGGGGGCACAATGCCAACGACTTTGTTCATTAAAGAGACAAAAATGAATATCATGCTAGTTCACGTGTATGTTGATGAAATATTTTTTGCTTCTACCAACAAGTATTGGTTGGGCTGAGTTTGTAGCTTGATGAAAGGCATATTTCAATTGAGTTCCATGGTGATGTACTTAATTTTCTTAGGTCTACAAGTCAAGCAGTACACGGAGGAATCTTCATATCTCACGACAACGGTATGCTAGCTGAGGATACTCAAGAAATTTGATCTCTGTAATGTGAAAGCTGCAATCACTCCCATGGAAACCAAGTTGCCTTTAACAAAGGATGAGGAAGCTTTTGATGTAGATGTACACTTGTACAGATCTATGATAGGTTCCCTCATGTACTTAACTGTTTTCTAGATCCTGGGAAATTATGTACTGCAGTATGTGTTTGTCACGTTTTCAGGTAAACTCCAAAAGACTTTCATCTCAATGCTGTCAAAGAGGATCTTTCAAGATATCTCAAGGGCTAACCAAACTTGGGCTATGGTATCCCTAGCGGAAGACCCTTTGATCTTGGAAGCATGCTTGGATAGTGGACTATGGTGGGTCAAACCTTGACAGGAAATCCATCAACAGGGTGGTGTCAATTTCTTGACAAAGACTTATCTCATGGCAATGTAAAGAAACAGACATTTATGGCCACTTAATCAACTGAAGCCGAATATGTAGTGCTGCAAATTACTGTGGACAAGTGATTGTGGTCAAAATCATTGGGGACTATGGTTTACAATTTCATGAATACCCAAAATCCAATTGATAATGGAAAGTCACAATTGCATTGTGAGAAACCATTCTATCATTTCTACAGACAAAGCACATCGAGATTCGTCACCACTTCATAAGAGATTGTTATGAGAAGAAGCTCATTAGTGTGGAGAAAATTCACACAGACTTAAAATGTAGTGATTGTTGACCAAAACCATTTGATGGACCACGGTTTATATTACTGGTGGTTAGCATTGTATGATCAACCCATAGCAACATTTAAGGGGAGGCCATAGTTGTTATAGTTTGTTTAATTCTGTAGCTAAGTAATATTAAATATTGTTTAGTTAGTTAATTTTATCCTGCGTAGTTATGTCCTATTAATACCTGGGTAGTTATGTAGAGTTATTATCGGGTTAGTTAGTTTTATTAATTTGTGTATTAACAATTTTTGCATTATGTTTTTCTTTGTTTTAGACTATTTGCAGGCATTAGCCATGGATGAAAGGGGAGGAGTGCGCAAGGTTTTTAACCAATTGAATTTTTCATACTTACTTAATCTGTTGAGAAAGAGTTAATTATGGGGTGACTCGTAATTAATTCTGTTTGACCAAACTTATGTTGGTTAGTGTAAAATTGTTAATCTGTAGGTCTATTGTTAATGCTTGGTTGCGGGAAATTTGACTTTTTCTGCTTTATCACTGTTTAAATGTTACCGTTAGAGATTTTTACGGCGCAATAGTCGTACAACAGAGAAGCTATATATAGATAAAGTTTGATTTCTCTTTCATACTTTTCTTTTTATTGCTATCTCCTTTTTGTGCAAAGTAAAAATTTCCTTTATAACGAAAATAGTCAAGAGTTCTGTTACCAGCATCTACAATAACACTCGCATAAAAACCCAAGTATCTAAATACGATTGTCCAATGGCTCAATTAAAGTATTGTGACAAACACAATCAAGTGGGGTTTTTGCGCAAGCCTGACGAGAGTGCAGGGTTTGCTGAGATAGTGGATTTTCTTCGAGGTTCCAACCTCAGGTATGCCTTAACTGCTAATCCAACTATCTATGACTCTCTTGTAAAACAATTTTGGCAGAGTGCTATCGCCAATTATAAAGGATGGGTCTCTAGAAATTAATGCAACCATTGATACCATAAGGTACACAATCTCTGAGGCGTCAATTAGGGATTCACTTCAATTAGAAGACGCCACAGGAATTACAATGTTGCCAAATGATGACCTTTTTGAGGGAATGGGGCAAATAGGGTATCCTACTGATGGAACCTTTACCTTTTGGAAAAGTTTCTTCACACCCCAATGGCCGATACTTGTTCCACCATCTTTTTCACTGTATAGCTCTAAAAGTTGGTGGATGAGGATCAATTTGGTAGCAATTTTGCCACTGCTTTGATCTGTTATCCACGGGCTTGAGTTATAATTTTGTCAAAACTTATTTTTGATGGTATGGTGGGCAATTTGAAGAGCAAGACAAAGTTTTTGATGTATCCCCGTTTTTGCAAATGAATTTTGATATTCTAAAAAGAAAACAAACACCTTTATCTAGCTGTGAGCCTGACCAAAAAGATCTTTGGGAATATGAAAAGGGGTTTTCGAGGGGCACCAAGACCTTTATTGCCTTCTATGTTACTTGTTGCTACTAACCCAACTACACCTACACCACCACCTATCACTACACCTACACCACCACCTATCACTACACCTACACCACCACCTATCACTACACCTACACCACCACCTATCACTACACCTACACCACCACCTATCACTACACCTACACCACCACCTATCCCTACACCTACACCTACACCAATACCTGACACTGAACCTACACCACTTGAGCACATCTATGAGGAGCAATCCCCAGTCCACCACCACTTCTCACCCCCACAAGCAGATGCTCCAAGTCAAATGCCTAGGGATGATTTACTTCATGAAGTTCCTAAATTGATATCACGCATTGATAGCCTAGAAATGGATCTCAAACAAACCAAGCTGACCATGGGAAATGCCATAGTGAAGTTAGTCAAGAAGGTGAAGAAGTTG